>BMAV01009618.1:429423-523275 GCA_019973955.1 Trichonephila inaurata madagascariensis | reverse complement strand
CTGCTAACCATAACACTGTCAACGTACTTTTATTGTATTCCAAAGCTTTCGGAATAATTTTATGGTTAGCAGAGCACAGAAAAGATCGGAAAGACGTATATGTGCGTCCGGGGCATTTAACTCACCGGCTGAGTGAGACGTATATATATATCAGCGGCATTTAAGAGATTAAAGTAGTATTGTAGCCTTAGCGTAAAAGTATAGTATTATTGAATTCAATACATTGTTATTGTATAGAGGGCGATGAAAATTATGATTAGGTCGCAAATATTGAAAGACTGAGAAGCCCTGATCTAACTTCTTCTTGAATATTTAATTTTTGAAAATTATAATTTATAAATATCTTATATTGCGATTTAAAAAGGAATGCAGAACGTAAGATGATCCATCTTTGAATAACTTCTAGTGGGAGATGGGGTAAACATACTTACCACCAAAAATGATCTTAAAAATAAAAATTAATTTTAATTAATAATCGAAATGAATTTTTTTATATAGATCAATCTCTCTCCCTTAACTATTTAAACATAACATTAGTAGAGAAAAATGGTCCCATATAAGGTTAAATAGCTGAATTTTTTTTTTCAAAAGCATTACACAAAACAATTTTTAACTTTTATCTTTTTATTAGAGATGCACCTCAACATTAAAAAGGGTATTTGATTATGTTCAAAGCTATGAATTTGCAAATACGTATAAATAAATAATGTTTTTGATATTAAGTGTGTTTGTAATAATAGTTGATAATAATGTTTTTGATATTTAAGAATATTATTACAATAAAAAATTATTTAAGGACAGTTTTATATGTATATAAGGCCCAGTGATCGAGTGGTAACGTTTCGTGCTTCCACACACAAGTCCGAGTTCTATCCCCGGGCTTGACAAGGTCGACTCAACCTTTCATCCCTACTGCAGTGGGTCGATAAAGGAGTACCAAGCTTGCTTGGGGAACTTAAACCCTGGGGGTCCACTTCAGACTTACCACCTGATCGGGACATCTGCTCATGCACCTCAGCACCCAATGGTCACGTATACAGGAATGGGCACAGTAGGCTCTGGCCCTCATGGGCTGTTGCACCACTGAGTTTGAATTTTTTATATGTATATTCTGATTCAGGTGACGCTAAATATCAAAAACATTAATCATTAATATTTCTGCACATTTGCGTAGAAAAAGCAGCTGGCAACTCTAAATAGTAGAATAATAACAGGTTTATTAAAATGGACGAAGACGAGCAAATGACAACATGAAGACAAATAGATGTACGTACACAAAGAAATATAATATAACAGATTATTAACAGCAGTTGAAAACGCACTCGTTATAAACAAGCTTTACTGCACTCTAGACGCGGCTCTCTGGAACAATTCACTAGCAGAAACTCAGATAATTTCTTTTTCTCTCACTCTTCGTAGTCAAAGCTAAATGATGAACCCTGATCTCGACTGACTGACTTCTGAATTCCACTTTATATATTCTGACGAAAATTTCCAGAAAGGTCGATCTCAATGACTTGTTTATGGTTCCTTGACGATATTAATTTGTCCCCAAATTTGTCGCCAATCTGGTAATTCTGTTCATACATTTTAGAATTGTCATAATCTGATTCAAGTTAAGGCTAACCGTGACTTTAAAAAAGCGCACAAATGGATAATTTTCATGATATTTAGTGTCACTTAGATTAGAATACATGTATAAGATTGTTTTAAGGACTTTTTGATGAAAAAAAATACTTAAATATAATATTTCGGAAAAAAATTAACTTAGAATAACCTTTTTTTCAAAATGTTCTCCTTTTGTGAAAACTGCTTCTATTATAATAATATTTTGCCTGTATAAAGCTCAGACCTCTGTACAGAGGCAAAATTATGATTTTTGAAAAATTCACATTATTTTCAGAGTTACCACCAATTGAAATAATTATCGGCGTTTTTTTCTTAAAAATTCTACCCTATGTTGTCGTAAAACATGGATAACCCCACTTCTACGTTAAATATTTCAAATATTCTAGTTTAGCCACTGTACAGAGGTGTGAGCTACACATACAGGCAAAATATCATTATATAATATAGAAGCATTTTTCACAAAAGGAGACTATTTTGAAAATGGGTCATTCTATGTTCATTTTTTTGTCAAAATATTGTACTTAAATAATTTTTTATTGTAATACTTTTCTTAAAACAATTTTATATACATTTTCTAATCTAAGTGACACTAAATATCATAAATATTATCCATTTAAACGATTTTGCAAAATCACGGTTCCGAACGTAGTCGGATACCTTAATGCTGGGAAGAGTACTTTCCCTGTAAAACTGTTTTTACCACAAGAAGTGTATTATTGCAGGGACAACAACATACTTGGTTTGCTTCAATATGCTTTTTCAAAATTACAGTTTTGAGAATGTAGTGTGACACCTTAAAAAATAATGGTATAGAAATTTCATGTGGTTTTTTTTTGCATAAAACATTCATTGTTTTACATAAAACACCTTTTAATATGCTTCTATATTCCTAGTTACAAATGCTAAGCAAATAAAAAACAAACCACCCTTTGTCCCAATAATTTCACTTTTGCATTTTTTATTGCACCCCACATCTGCCTTTGTTTATAAACGGCGAGCAGCAATCAATGACTCCATGAAAACTTTATGAGATGATTCCGCCAACTTTCTTCGGTAAGTGTGATTAGTCTTTCATTGGATCTAACAGTTTCACTTAACGTGAGAATAATGTTCCAATTTTTTGGATCTTTTACAAATGTATTTTGATCACGATTTCGCTGAACTTCCGTTCTGGGTAATTTGACATTCTGTGGTTATTTTTGGTTGTCACGGGGCTACTAGCTCACGGTGAAAAATATAGTGCCATTTTTTTTTCTCTCAACACATTCAATAAACGTTTAGATCCACTAGGTTATTTGGACGAACAATTCTTTCTCTCTGTGTAGTTTTCTGTAGAATGTAATAAAAAGCGTAGTGAAAATTAATCGTCTGTAACAATCAGCTTGTAAAGAATATAAAATAAAATTTGAATTCTCGAGAATAAAAAACATAACATTTTTACTTTACATACAATAACATTTGATCTGATATTTTATGATTTGATTTTATATTACTTTAGAGAACCAAAACCTTTGTGTGTTTTTAAGGTCCCATTTTAACTTTATATAGCACTTTATCGGGAAAAAAATTACTAAAAAATTTATTAAAATTTTCGCGTTATTTAATTGTGCTAGTTTTCTCTGTATCATAATTATTCAAAATACTGAATGATTATTATTTTTCTATATAAAATTTTATGTAGAAAATGATGATATTATTCACGAATGTTATACACGAATGCCTATTAATATAGTTTTATTTCGTGCTGTGTAGTTTTAATTAGTGATTTTAAAACAAAAATAAGTGTTAATCATAATCACATTTTATTTACATATCTTTTTTACCATGAAAGAAAAGGAAGACAAAACATATAATTAAAAAATTCTACCTTACATGTTTTCATTCTAAAATCTTACTTACAGTAGAACGTCGTTTATCCGAACGTTTATTATCCAGAGCGTCAAATATCCGAACTAGTTTTTTCAGAGACCTTGCAGTGAAAATACGAATTTGTACAATGGTACAGTGAAAAATAAGTGATTATTTTCCACAATAAAGGTCAAATAGCGAAGTTTTGCACTTATTTTGATGATTTTCAATATTTGTCTAGTGTCCGGGTTTCATATACTGCATGGATCGCATTCGGTTTTCAGTTATCCGAACAATCGCGTATCCGAACGGTATTCGGTACCATTTGATTCGGAAAAACAACGTTCTACTGTATAATAAAAACAATTACAAAAGTTTACTCCGAAAATTTCTTAAATGCGCACAAATTATTTCGAAAAAAATTGATGTTTTATTAGTTAAATTTTAAAAGAAGTAGGTTGCTTATCATTATTCTATAAATCAAAAATGTGTAAAAATCCAATATTATTTAATCATAGTAATTATTATCATATCATTATTCCATTATTTATTTAAATGAAGTTAAGTAAAATGTACAGTGTCAAGTTTTTGTTCAAAATAATAAACAACTATATATGATGTACTTTTCTTTTTGAATTCTTTTTTATCCAAAGTTATAGTATTCGTGACTATAGTGTTTCTTTTTAAGATTTTAAACACTAAAATTTTACAAAATATTTAAAAAAAGTATTATAATTCTTGAAGTGTATAATAAGTGTTTTAAAGTAACTTGAACACACTCTTCTCATTTCTTTTTCAATTATTTTTAATTCAAATTATTTAAATTTAAAAACAGTTAAAAGGGATAGATACAGATTTAATGGAATACAAGAAATACAAATTTTAATTTATTTCACATTTGAGAAGAAAAACAATTTGAAAATCGTACATTATGTAATTTGAATGTAAATATAATTTTAAAATTCAAAAATAATCCTAAAAAATTTGCTCGGGAAATTCTCCAATGGTGGGAAAATTAATTTGAATAAACTGGTATTCTTTGCTAACTCTTTTATTTGTTAATTTTTTTAAAAAAAGATTGTCAACTAAATAAATAAGAAACTATAAATAAGACAGTATTAAATAGATTAATTTTCTTTTATCTTGACAATTGTTCAGAAACACATATATGTTTCAAATGCGAAAAAATGAAATATTTACATAAATATGATTTAAGATTCTTCTTTATAATTGAAACAAAACTTATTACGTTGTGTTGAAGTTTAAAAAATCGTGACGAAAAGAAATCTAAAGCTATATATAAATTTTATTTCCCATTTAGATAAATATTTGATAGAAATAATTCTACGTTATTTAGTTTACTAGAGCTAAGCTACCTAAGCCCCTGTGCATTTCATTAGTAACAAATTGTAAATTTTACATCTGCTTTTATGAGTTCGTAGTGTTAAATTAAATTTCGTTTTAAAGATTAAATTATCTCATTAACTGGTAACTGAGCTTGTAGTGATGTCAAAGTCTGGCATATTATACTTAATTCACGAAACTACAATAAATAGTAATGATATTTTTTATCAAAAAGTAACAATTGAGCAATAATTTCGCAAAGAACGGCACAATCATCTTTTCCATTCTTACAATTGATGCAATTAAATAGAAACGCTTACATCCAATGTAAGTGAGTCATTTATTAAATTAGTGAAATGAAACTCAAATGTAAGCATCACAAGGGTGAGCTACACTATACATGAAACACAATTTGATTAAAGTAAGAGATTAATATGTTTCAAACGAAGCAACACGTTGAAGCATAAGGCAATGTTTGCAAATTAAGTTGTTGATACATTAATAACGTTATGTTAATTTAATTTACAATTGTGTGTTAACACCGGCTAGTGAAGCATTCATTTCGCGCAAGTAGAACTGTCAACTATAAAATGGTTTCGTTTAGCATAATTCATAATTGTTTAACGTAACTAAATAAATGACGGTTACGCCATTTAATTATTTTGTGATAAATAGTACTAAAATTTTATTATTTTTCAAGTTTAAAAGTTATTTTTTATTTTTCCAATAAAATTGAATGTTTTATTTCAGATTTATCTCCACAGTTATATTATTTAAAGCATATTATATTTAATATTTTTTAATAATATGGGATTAGTTATTTAGATATAAACTTGGTGTGCATGTAAAATTATCCACTTAGCTTTAAAAGGAAGTATTATTTATTATAGAGCAATGAATGCTGTGAAAGTGTAATTATTTTTAAAACATATAAAAACAAATTCTGTGATATATGTTCTAATAAGATTATGAAGGTTAATAATTAATGAAAAATCAAAGCTTAATATTCTCTTACATATATTCTGACTGTTTATTTAGATCAAAAAATGAAATTGTTAATTAAAAAATAGGATATGAGTTTCACATGTTAAATTTCGAAAACTATAAGACCTGTGAATGTATTATAATACATTCAGATTTAATAGAATAAGAAATATAATGCAACCAATATTCAGTGGTTATTGAATGCAAGGACAATATTTTTACAGGTTTGTGAGGTTTCATAAATATTAATAATGGAAAATAAGAGATGCCGCCGATAAATGAATGGCCATCTTCTTTTATTGAAAATAAGGGTAAAACCTGTGAGAAATTTTTCTGCTATAAATTCATTACGATATGAGCACTAATAAAGCTCTTGTAACTGTTGGCCATCCACCATGCAATACCATATATGCAGTATCCAATAGGCGTAATATTTACACTATGCGTAAACTGCGATGAAGCATGCCGTGATCAGCAACGCAGTGCACATGTATATTATATTTAATATGTATGTAATATCTACAAGCGCTATGTAAAAGGAGGAAGCTGACTTTAACTTCTAAAATTATGTTTTCCGCTTTTTTTTGCATTAGTATGCCTTCAGTAGGAATAGTTGATGAATACGAAAGTCACAATCACGAGTACTAACAAGCATGTTATGCACAAATCTTACTGCAACATCGAAAACCCAAACACAAGAATTAAGGTTTTGGTGTACAACAGTCTATGATAGCTCATACCATTAGATGTCTTCTGCAATAGAGGGGAATTTCAACATGGCGTCCACTGCTACGAATAATTTTGGCTGCTTATTACATGTGCATAGGTTAAAATGACGCATTGGGTGCCGAGTATGAATAAAAGAATGGCATAACGTTGTCTTTGAACACGAATTACTATTTTTCCTAGAACAGTATGACGGGCATATCTGAATCTGGTGGTATATAGTGAGATATTGTATGTATCAACATACCAGCCCTTCACCTAGCCTTATAGTTTAAGGTACTATAAGTACTTATTCCTACACACCTTAACCCCGCATCGGTGTGGTACATTCAAAAGAAACAATTACGTTTCTGAAATTTTTTAAGCCTGTTACCTGCCTTTATCTTTAAGACTTTTCTTCAGCCCAATTTCTGCTGGACAGTGCAAGATTACAAGTGAATCACAATAATAAACAAGTTTTTACTGACCTTCAGGTTGCACTGTCCCCTTGGACCTCCCACTTCCTATTCATGTGGTCAATACCAGACAAAAGACTGGTTAAGCATATATCAGCCGATATTTGGTGAGAGGAATTTTAGCAACGTAGGGAAGTAGTATGGCTTAGTATATCTCAAAAACACATTCAAAACTTCTTTCTCTCAATGTTGAATCGTGACGTCTCAATGTTGAATCGTGTTGAATGTTTTACGTCCGCCAAGGGGGCTACGTAATACAATGATTTCTTCTTGTTCCACAAGCTGAATGATGCTGTTATTTCTATTATCTCTCCCTTGTATTTTATATTTGTTGTTTGTCATATAAATTTGGCTTTAAAATCACTTTTCGTTCTCAAAATTGTATTTTGGATGGCTAGTAGCATTAGGTATGTGTATAAATTTATATAACAACCAATGCACTTATGCAAATTTTAGAAACTTTCTTTTTTTAACTACACCTAGGTTATAATATCACTACATAAAACTGGAATTCCAGTAAATGTAAAAGTATAGAAATTAATATAGTTAAATAATTATGACCCAATCAGATTAAAAAATTAGTTCTTGGTACGATTTTTTAAGCGAGATGTAATATTTTTACGAAAAATGGTATCACAATGTGTATCTAAATTTTAAAAATTACATAAATAAGGTAGTATTTTTCTATCCTAAAATTTTTTTCAAATTGAGTCTTATTCTTCTGAATGAAGGAAAGAAAATACTTATTAATGATTACAAATACTTATCACCAAATGTCTTATGTTATCGAATCAAAAGCGTTAGAAGAATTTTTTTCTGTTTTTGCTAGTTTTTTTTATTTTTTTAACTTTATACAGAAGTAAAGGTTTTGAATTTGTAATAAAAAACCTCTCCCCCCTCCCTCTCTATATATAATTATACCCTATATTTCTCATTATTATTACAAATCTCTTGAAAATTATTTGTTCGGATGGTATGAAATACTCAAATGGAAAGCAAAAGATATTCTTAAAATGGATTCATGTAATACATTGAAATATTTTTCAATAAAGTTTAAAATTTTGACTTTTTCTCCCTGCTTTAAAATTTATGAACAATTAGTATCAGGGTCTTCGCACCATTTTGAAATATCAAAATGCAGATTTATTTTAAAGTTTCCAACACAATTGAGCATGTTTTGTATCATCATCATTGATTAGATGATGATACCAAAAATGATTTCTTAAGAACATGTGTGAAAAATGTTTTATCGTCGAAATTTACATCTCGAAAGGTTGAGCACAATCCGAAAAATTTCAAATAATATTCTAACTCGTTTAAAATAATAATAAGTTATTATTTTCAAAGCATAAATTTAGCTCGTTTGGTTGTATTTCAAAAGTGCAGTTCATTGAAAGAAGTGAAACACTTTCATGCGTATTTTTAATTTTCAATGATTCAGTAAGTGAGGGAATATTAACGTCGCACTGTTCAGCTACACGAGGGCTTTTGGCAACGGACCTCGTCATTTTGAAGCATAATCAAGTGACGAGGACGACACCTGATCCGGCACCCCTCTCTTAACTACCACACCAACAGGAAGACGTTTGAACTCTCAACAGATTTAACGTGCATCACTCCCTTACATGGTGAGTTTTCAGTGGCACTGGGCTCGAACTCATGACATGCCAGACACGAGTCCGTTACGTTGACCACTAGGTTACCGCGGCGACTCTTTAATTTTCAAAAATGAATTTTTTCTCCTTAAATGCCTATTAAACGTTACGCAATTTTCTCTCCAGTACCACCGTTTATCACATAAACACTCGTATGCGGTGTAATGGGGTGGGGAAGAAAAGGCACAAATAATCAAATTTTTCTCTGAAATAAGTAAATCCTTCGAAAACGCTGTCAAAAACTTTTGATTACGTTCCAAAACCTTCGGAATAGTTTTATTAATGGCAGCGCAAAGAAAAGAATTGTATTTCGAAAAGACGTATACATACGTCCGTGGTAGTCAACGCACTAGTAGAGCCTGACGGAAATTTTCATCTGCGGCAGTTAAATGGTTAATTACACAATAACTTCATTAATAACTTGTCTTACTTAATAACTTACGCATAACTTGTCATCGATGTAATAACTTTCAAAGACATTTACTGAACATTTGCTCCAAACTTTTACCATCGTATTTCGCACAAAATGATGATAGAAAGGAATTTCGATTTTTTCTCGTTTTTTTTTTCTTTCGAATTCTTAAGATTTCTGGTACTTTCGGTTGCCATGGAAATCTAGAAGCGATGTCAACATATCGAACATAGCAGATGGAAGAAACAGTAGAAATAAGATTTTCCTTTTTCTAATGAAATACTTCTGCGAGTTACATGGAAATAATTTGGTAACAATAATAATCGATGATTTTAAATTGTTAATGGGGAAGGGATAGTTGCAATAATTTAAAGAAAGCTTTATATAAAAGCCTCAGAAATTTCAGATGAATAAATTATGGGACAAATCATTTTATGAAACACTTTGATAAAATTAATAACTCAGTTATAGACGAATCTTTATTAAACATTATCAAATATTAATTTAAAATATTGATGTCTAGCATATTTTTCGGTTTTGAAACATTGTTAATATATAATAAGCAAACAAAATCAAATCAATGTTCAAATAAAAATTTTTTACTCTATCTTTTTTTTTATTAAGTAGTATTATATATTTACAACAATAAAAAGGCAAAGTTTTTTTTTCTAATGGGGCTGCGTATTGGTATTTCTACCTTTGCAGGCATAGTACATTCTCCACACAGGAGCTGGTATCACTTTTTAGTGCGGTACCCATTTAGGTGATACCAATTACCGCAAGTAATTTTGATGCCCAGTTTTACCCCAGAGGGAGACACCTGAGCTCTGCCGATGCGAAATTTATACTTAGGAATAAAATTTTACCGAGAGCATGCAAGCCAAACGGACACTCAAGGGATCTTTTTCATGCCGTAAAATCATACGACATAGCCGGTGTCGATTTTCTGCTTCATGAAAATCCACCGACTTAAGCCGGGGTCGAACCCGCAAACTTGGGCACAGAAGGTCAGCGACAAACCAACTACACCACCCAGCTGGCAAAAGGCAAATGTTTTTGTTAATATATTTTCAAAATTTTCTGAAATATTTACTGTAATAACACTTTTGTACAGTGTAAGAAATTTACTAAAAAACAATTTACGTAAACTAAATAAGAAAACTTTTTATTTACAAAAAAATGTGCTGGAGTTTTTAAACACGAAATAAAGTAAATTTCTTAGATTGTATTTCAAAATATACATAATAACGTCTAAGCAAATTTATGCATCTTAAAATAATTTTAATATAATAAATAATTTATTTAATTGTCTTACTTAGCTTTCATTTCATTAAAAGAGCAAATCTGAAATTTTGAAGAATTTAGATTATTAAAAGTTAACTCTTTATTATTGAAAACATTTGTTTGGTATTTAAAATTTTTTTATTGGAGTAAAATTAAAATTTACAAATGAAAATTAAAAACGCATATATATTTCTTTTTTTACTACATGTGAATTATATACGTAAGTATGTGTGTGGAATTTTAAAAAAAAGATTTACTAAGTGTAAAATCCGTTTAATTTATGAAAGTTCAAAACAATGTAATTTGAAAAAAAAAGTAATCAATATTATAAATATAACTTAAGCGTTATTTTAGTTAAACAAATATTTTTATTCCAATTAGAAAACGCCGTTTCTAAATTTCATTGTTACTTTATTTACTCAAATTTAGATTAAATTACATTATAATTATGCGCACTATTTTCCATCTTAGAATGTAGAACGCACACATTTAATTAAACTATCACCATTATATTTCCACATTTAACTCTTTTTTCTTAACTAGAGTTGTCTCAAGGTCACTTCCTTCCCTGTCTTGGTCATTACCATGGCAACGTCTAATATGAAAACGACTTGAAGTAACATATTTTTCTTCACATTCCCTCTTAGAGAATGTTAGTAAGCTTACTAAAATTTTGTCATGAAAGCTTCCTTATTTAGGCATAAGTAAATTAAAATATATAAAAAATATTTTTGCCCCTTTGCATACGATATCATATTGAAGAGGAAGGGTGATAAGAACGATATGACCTTGAATCACTCGTGTTATGAAAAAGTTTAAATTGGTGAGATTCATTGTATCTCGGACATAAAAGGAGCGATAAACTGCATGCCTATGATTAAATTATTGCATGTATACACATATGACTTAAAGCCAATTTATATATTATTTTTATACCCCTTTTTAATAAAGACTGAAATAAAAAATGTCATCCCCCCCCTTTTACTAAATCTTCAAATACTGTTAAACGCTACGATTGTTGTTATTTTAGAATATTACCATCTTTATAGAGTTTAATAAAACAAAACTATTCTAATGTGCAATTTTTACTTAATATGATTATTAAGAACACAGACTATCAATAACGTGAATATATTTCATTTAAATTCTTTCTGTCGATAATAAACAATTACACGGATTTTATTACTTGTCTTAACTAGATTTATATCTTCACGAATAGCATTGTTCAATAAAATAAACAAATTTGTCATGGCAGGACGTTAAAAAGCTTGTTATGAGGTTAGTAGTACTTGTTAGGTTGAAAAAGGAAAATTTTTAATACTGTAACTTTTTATAAGTATTACTAAAGCAAATTTGAAAGGTGAATTTAACTAATTGATTAATTTCTTTTCCATTTACATCTATTGTCTTAATCTTTTTTAATTTAAATAAGGTCTTCGGCCAAGGGGAAAAAATCAAATCTATGTACTGAATATCTCTAGCAGCTATCTAAATTTATGTACATATTTTCTTTAGATTTTTTTTACATTTATTGATTATTTATTTTAGTTTTTAGAATAGCTTGTCATTTACAGTATTCGTCATTCACTTAAATAAAACTCTCAAAACTATAAATTACGAAATGTTCAATAGTCTTCGCAAAATTTTGAAAGTACTCGTATAAATATGACAGAATAATCAAATTCAAACACATTTACAATTTTAAACGGCAGTGTTTATCTTTTTAATGATATCGAATCATGCCAAATGAATTATAAATATAATTATCTTTCTCCCACATTATTAAAATAAGCACAAGTATTATATAAAATAAAAGTAAAAACAAATTGTTATAAATGTGCTAATAGTTAATATAAAATTGAAGGGTTCTCTATGTATTATTTTCACATATTGTACTAAGAATAATATTTCCTTGTAGAAACTCCGTCTAAAAATTTTAAAATCACTTATTTGAAAAAATGATTATACTTTCAGAAAGTATAATATATTTCATACAAAAACAAAGAAATGGAATTATGTACTATAAATACTTATTACATGGTCTCTAATTCTGAATAATGATTTGGAGATCCTTTTATTCATGATGCAACAACTACAAGATTTAAAAACAAACATGATAATTTTTTTGCTATTATTGCATTCTGATAATAAAAACACATCATTACGACGAATAAAACTATCTAAATATAAAAGACTTACGTCAAAGTGTTGATAGAGTAGATATATAGATTATTAGCAAGTCCGATAGTAATTTCTATCTGTTGAATGAAAATAACCGGATATAAATCATTTCCTCTTGCTTATCTTCCTCTATCATTTATATAGAATTTTGCATTTCTTTCACTCTACATTGCTTTCTAATTCTGCACTTTTCCATTTCTAGACATATTTTCTATAAAACATTGCATTTGAAAGCAAATCTCTCTCTCTTTTCTTTTTTTAGAAGCATCACTGAAGAAAAAGAGGAGGACAATTCTAAGGGACTCATTTAAACCATAACATACTAACCTGTAATTTTTCCAGACTTGTTCTCGAATTAAAATAGGATGCCAAATAATATTTTTTCATAGGATGCAAAATGGTTTTTCTTGGCGAGGAATGACACGTCTGTTTGGAGCTGGACTGTACTTCAGGAATGTAGAGGATGTGTTTCTGCTCTTCAATGGAACAGGATCGACGAATGTCACAGACAGCGACTTCCCTCTTTTCTCTCTCACTAACATATGCCTGGGCAGAGTCATGTTTTGAATTTTATCGCTCTTTTTGGCGACAAAAGGTGGTAGCGTAAAAACTTGAGAACAAATAATAGTGTGTCATTGTAAATAAGTGAAAAATTTATTAAAGCCGGAATTAAGTAATATTGTGCTAAATAACCTCAGTTTAGATAAGGTCTTTAGATAATATTCGATCAAATTATAATTATTCTGAATATCTTTTTCTTAATCTTAAGACAAATAAATGGAAGGGAAAAAAAGCACGTCGAATATATTTGTACAGTTAGAATTTATTCGTAACGTTTTACTTGTGATAAAAATACCGTTATAATGCTTATAATTGTTAAATTCGTGTATTTTGTAGCCTGGTCTTAAAATATTTTTTATTTAGGACTGCCAAAATATTTGAATCTCAAAAATAGTTTCAAAAGTACAATAATAATAATAAAAAATGAAGGAAAAAGTTAGCTAACGGGATAGGTTATGAAATAGTAGAGAAAGTTTAAAATAAAAACGTTTGATTTATATCTTTAATAATTCTAAAATATACAATCATTATTATCGTGCTAATGCTGAATAACAATAATTTGCGCTTATTAGAATTACAACATATACAAATATTGCTCTATTTTAAAAAAAATCTCCTCATTTGTCTCGAGAAAAAAAAAAGTTCAGTATTCTGGTATTTGAATAACTGGTATCCGGTATTCGATTATTATTCAAATTGACTGGGTTTGGTAGTAGTCATGTTAAAAGACGTATATTGATGCATACTAGGGATTTTTATAAAATTAAAAAAAAATATCGACGCTATATTATTAAAATTTTAATCACAGTTGAAATCAAAAATAAAGCAGTATTAACAGTTTTTTTAATGCTAATGAGATTTATATCGTTTCAAATAGAAACGAATGAATTTTTTATTAACACAAATAATAGATGAAAGAATGAAAAAACTAGTACATAGTTTTCTTCGTAAAAATAGGAATTCAAGATGTTAAAAGAATACTAACATAAGAGGAATAGAAGAAGCAGTTGGTTTGCGTTACCATTGCTCAAATGTCATAAAATAGGATTATCATACCTTTGAGTTACATGAAATGATGAAAATTGTGTTTTCTTTTGTTTTTAAGTCTTGGAATGAAATGTCTTATTTAACTTCTTCCTGGCTTTTCCCGAACTAAGCTCGGGCAGGTGAAACGTACCATCCTGGCTCATCCAGAGTGTAGCTCGAGCTCTGTGAAAATTTACACTGTGCAATCGGTCTTTCCTGAATTATTTCATATGTGCTTTTTATGGTTTCAAATAATTGAAAAGTATCACTCGATGGAATTTTCTAGAAAAAAAGAGGATATCCTTCTGCTAACCCCTTCATGCTTGTCTGAAAGACACTTCTTTGATTACATTCTTCCAACCGGGAATAAAACGAATCCAATAAGACAGTATATTATTTGATGCTCAAAGAGAGATAGTAAAGGTAAGAAGAGAAACAAGAATTCACTGTCCAGATTGTGATGTCGGGTTATGTGTAGTATAGCGTTTTATAATTTATCATACACGATCAAATTTTGATTTATAACTTCATGATAATTTATATAAATGCAAAATATATAAATAAAATTTTTAATTCAATAATAAAGCTAGGTATTCTTATCTTCATATTTACAGTTAGTGTTAAATAATTCCAAAGTCTGCTGATTTCTCTGCGTACTGAAAGTCAACTTTACAGGTAAATTACTTACTTATTTAAATAGATTTTTTTTACATTAATTTTCAGGAAATTTTGTATGCGAATGGTGCTATTATGTTTAAAAATATATTTATGTTTGAAAATATGCATAAAAAGTTGGCATTTTTTTATCCATAATTCAGAAATAAAATGAATTTGTAAGAGGTTAAAAAATATTTTTTCTGTGTGTGTGAATAAATTAGGCTTTAAATAACGTATATATTGCAGCCGAGTTTGAATTGAAAATAAAATTATGCTATTAACTATCCAAAACACGATACCATAAAGGAAGCATTCAATATGCGTGAAATTTGAAACATACTACGTATCTTAAAAGATATGTAGGTTATTAGTATTGTATTATAGTATGCGCGTGCAAGTCATATGAACTAGAGGCTCCATACAAAAGTGTTTCATACAGAGAGAGCAGGATGATGATGTTTTAACTAGTAGAATATGTTCTTTCACGATTTGTTTGCTTGAGATCTTCGGTATGCCTTGTCGAAGATTACAAAAATCAGAAAATGACGTTGCTGTGTATGAAATAGGAATAATTGTGCCTTATTTGAATCTATTATCTATTTGAAAGGGAGGATTACAACTATAGGATAGGCATATTGTGATCATGGCTGTGTTCGTTAATCTATATTGGTAACCCTAGAAATAGAATTAGGTGTTCAACAGTCAGTTGCCGACGTCTGCAACAAAGAATTTCAGCAAGGCGTCCATTTCTACGATTACGTTTGAAAGTGCACCTTAGGTGTATACGGCTGAAATGACGCAGTGAACGCCGGATATGGATAAACATGGACACGGACATTCTTTTAACATGAGTTAGGATTTTATCTGGAACAGTATGAGAGAGATATCTGAATCTGGCTGTACGCCACGAGATAATGCGTCCTCAAACTAGTTCTTCACCTGCTGTTATTATTTGGTATGCTATTGGTATGCTCCTGCTAAACTTAAATGTGCATTGATGGTACATCCAAAAGAAACAGTTACATATCTGAAGGTTTGGATTCTGTTATCGTTCTTTATCTTTAAGATATGTCTGTGGTCGTTTCAAAAGGAGATGCAGGACTTTACACTTGGCATATAAAGTTCAATAATTCTTCATTGACGCCCACATTTTCCCCTGTCGTCTTGGTGTACTCGTTATGCCTAGTCGCCCATCGAACACGTGTAATCAATGATAGGAGAAGGCTTGATCTATCGTTAACACCCACTACTATGTCATTCGAAATTTGTAAACGTGTACAAGCAGCATATCTGTTTGTATAATCTAAGAACACTTATATATAAGGACTTTGTCCTAGTGCGGAGGCATTTCGCAACAATTACTTTGCAGCCACGCCAACAACAAAAATTAAAAATTTCTTTGGATTCCGTAAGTTGAACGGACTATTATTTCAATCATATAACTCTTGTGATTTATGTTATTTTTCCAATAAATATAACTTTGATAAGTTTTGTCCTTTATCGTGCTCTATTTTGCACGACCCGTAATGTTTCAAAATTTGAAGAGGGTTTTGAAAATTATTCAGATTTCTTATGTTTTAAGGAAAATGTTTCTGTAACTTATAAATTTTTTTCTTGTTATGGTAATTTTGTTCAACAGTTTCCAGAATCATAAATAATAGCAATTTTTTATTGCATAAATTTAGTCCTTCTCAAATATATGTAAATTTTACAAGTTTCATCATAATGAAAAAATCACAATATTATTTTTCAAATTTCATGCATGTAATTAAATCTCAAAATTATTAGACTTATTTAACCAATCACCAACTTTTTAGTATAATTTATTTTAAAAAAAAAGGAAACAACTGACATTAAACAGTATTAAAATAATTATAATAAACAGATTATAATAGTCATAGTAATATCTCTCATGAAAAATACCAGTCTTTGTCTTTTGTTTTCAATCATGAGTAACAATCATATTACCTTACTTAATTCGATAAACACAATTTTACTTAAATTTATTCTTGTATTATCTTTATTAGTATTATTTATTGCCATAAAAATAAACACCTCTATATTTAAATAATTTTTATTGTGTTAACCATTTTTCGATACGATTATCTTGCTTTCATAGCAATTGCATTTTTGATGTTCGGAGGCTTTCTGTTGGAAGAGGAGATTCAAATATTTCCTCATCGGAAAACACTACTTTTAGAAGATCCAGTAATTATTAGAGGGGGATTTCTCTCTGTCTCGGTCTCTCTCTCTCTCTCTCTCTCACACACACACAGAGTGAGAGAGATCTTGACTTTTTTTATGGACGTATGTTCTACTTTGTACATAAGTAAACAAATATTTTTAAAAGTCGGCGGTTAAAAAAAGAAATTGGGGTTCTTTACTTTATATTCAAGGAATGACATAAGAATTATTTAATATTTTGAGCTCAATTACGTGATAAGAGTATATTTGAGCTGAAAACTCACTTTCTTTCTTTTCGAATTTAGTACCCCAACATGTAACAGCTCCAGCTGTACTTAATGAGTAGTTGACTGCCTTTTTTACACTTTATTTGTTCGAGAGCTGTTAATTATGTTACTGTAGAGATAATAAAGATTAAAAATTCGTTAGCCTATTTTTTTTTATCTGAGGCACATTACAGCTATGCAAAAAGGGACTGAGAATAAAATGCCTAATTTCGGATGATTTTCAGAAGATGAGAACGGCATATGTCACGCACCAAATTATCCCACAATACGAGTCGCTCTCAATGAGTTGGAAACCTCTATTGTTAATAGACATTTAATACCTATTACTTCACCGAAGAACTTCAATAGAGTAAGAGAGAATTTAGGGAAAATTTAAAAAAAAATATAATAAAAGAAGATTGTGAATTTTTGAGTACCTACCAGATGAAAACATATATTTTTTTTATAAATGGTCACGGGTGAATGATTCAGAATTTTTTTTAATATGTAGCAGAATGCTATTAGTGCCAAGTGAATGCTTCCTTCAAACGTTCAACTTAAAAGCTCGAAAATACTCGCGTATCTTGACTATATATATATATATATGTAATCATAATCTATTGTAATAAATTATAATAAATAATGTAATGTTCAAAAGAGAGATTTATATTCATAATAAAGTTTATTTTCAGCAATAAAAAGTTAGAAATTGGGTACAATCTTTTAAAAAATAATTGTTAAGTTTTGGGTTTATAATTCGGTTTCAAGTACTTCGTACCTATTTTTGCACAGATTTTATTTTTACCACATAAGAAAAATGCACATTTATAATAATTGAAATGAAATTTCACGAGTTAAAATAAGGACAAAAAATGTTTCATAAAGAAAATGAAAATAAGTAATAAAAAAAAAGTTTCTAAATTTTATTCTTCGCAGTAATTATCCTATGTGAAAGGTGACTTACAATTTTTTAAAGCATTTTATAGTCAACACTTTAATAACAAGAAATTATATTTGTATTAAATTTTTGATAAACTTTATATTTTGAAAAATGTATTTGAGCAGTTTTAATTGATTAAAATTTTATTATACATACTTAGATTGTGTGTGTGTGTGTGTGTGTGTGTGGACATATTTCATATAACATGTATTGTTTGTAAAAAATTTAGCTATAATACATTTTTGTTAAATGTGAGAAGAAATATGTATTTTAAAATGAAATAACTATTGAAAATTTGTGATACCATGTAAATATTTTTAAATGCGAAACACTTTAAGAAAACTTCTATTTTTTTTAAATATTGTGAAGATTATTTTGTTATCATTTCGAATGAGAATACTATGCTGCTTTGCGATATTTTACTGACAGATACTACAAGTACTAGTGTGATTTAGAATATATTTACAAAAAGCGAATTTTGAGTAATTATCAATAAAAAAGGAAATAGGTGTTTACTTAAATCTCTTGAAACCGTTAAACTCTAAAGGTTTATAGATTCTGTTAAAGATTTAAATCAGTTGTTGAATGTTCTGTTCTTTTGTCCTTGTGATTTATTGCCCGGTGAATACCTATGATACGCTTTCCTATCTTTCCCTATTTTGTACCTTTTTTGTCATTCCATTTTTTTTTTTTTTTGCTTTATTTGCATTTGCAGAATTTTGTCTAGATTATCGAAGTACGATTTTGTAAATGTACAAGTGTCTGAAGTAAAGTAGCTAAATATGACTGACACGGTAATAAAATGAACCAATTAACGTTTAAAGTACGTTTTGTGACTGACCACTTAACGATGGAAAAATCAAGCTGAAACACCAAATTTCTGAAATTAATACAAGTGGAAACCTGGCAAGCACATAAACAAAGCTTAAAACAGGACACTTTAGGAGTACTGAAATTCAGAAGTACGGGAAAACTTAACACATAACATCTTTTGTCCTGTCCTGCCATTCTGGCAAAATTGCAGTACATTGCAACAAACCCTGTGAGAACTTATGCGAAGGTAACTGTATCCAGATTGCCGATGCTGACTATAGGACCTTTGTTCCTGTTTAATTACTGTCCATGACAAGGCACCGATCAACTAACTATTATATTGCTATTGCTACACTAACTTTAAACATCTGAATAAGTATAAAACATTAAAATCTTTTCAGAATTTTTTTTTAAACACAGTCACAGCATTTTTTGTTTTGATTAGAAGATAGCAATGTATTTTTAAAGAAAGATTTAAAGATATTTTTAGCCCCTCTCATACTGTTATGCATATTCAGGGGTATCAAGAAATAAATTACCCACTTTAGAGGGCTCTAGAATCCGTTGCTTTGGTCCAAGTGAGGTAAAATTTGAACTACAGATTTCAAATAATGCACTTTGTATTTACTAAATAAAATATTTTAGTACAAATATCCGCCTATAGGTGGCGTTGTAATATCCACAACCACATTTAAATGTTTTTAAAATGTTCAAAAATGTAAAGTAACGTTAGAAAAGCTGCTAAGTATGATACCGTTGAAGTTCAACAATGTGCTCTAATCCCAAAACCATATTTTCAACAAGACCGGGCACTTTTCTGACCGAAATAAATTTACCGGGATATCGAGAACATGGTTGCCGTATGCTGTCTTTCACACAGATCAGGTAGAATTGCTTACTTTTGAAGGTCTACGTTCTTTAAAACAACCCACAAACAAAATTCACAGTGGTGATTTCCTTCGAACAAGGAGGCCATGCTGTTGGAAAATGACTGCTGATCATTCTCGCTTCTGTGAAATGCTGTTTTAGTAAATGCTACGTGGCAATCAACGCAAAGAGGTGTGCCATCCTGCATGAAAGTTATATCCTAAAGCCCTCCACGCTTTTGAAGTTGTTGAATTACAAAATCCCTCAGTATATACCATTTTCCTGTGACGGAAAAGACTTGGAATCTTTGGTCTTATCTCTTCAAATGTTAAAGGTAACCGTGAAATCACATTATACTGTCATTTTTAGGATGCATAGGTTTTTCCAGGGTAATGTGAGGATTTTTCTCTGCCCCAATTAGACCATTGGGGATGTTAACTTGCTCATCGAGGCTAAAGTGGGCTTCATCACTTCACAGAATGTACCATGGTCAAGTGACATCAACCCCCTATCAAGCAAGGAACTAATGCTAATATTTTACGAACCTCTCGGCTCCAATCCGTAAATAGGTACACAGTCTTTGATTTTGAACGGATAAAAATGCAAAATACGGCAAAATGCTACTGTGAAATACGGCATATCCAATAAACGGGAAACAACTGTCACACTCACACTACCATTCAGTGACTGATTGCTGGCTTCAACGACCACAGTAGCCACATTTCTTATGCTAGAAGACGGGATTAGCTTTTGTATTCTACCTGAAAAAATAGCGAGTTGTCCAGTTGTTTCAAATATCTGTATCATCTTGGGTAGGACGTCTGATGATATTGATCCTTTTCATATCTGCTTCATACGGTGGAATTCTTTTGCAACTGCAGTTCTGCTGGTTCTGGTAGAACAATTTTACCAATAGAGCACTTTTTCTTGCAACTTAGGAAAGGTGTGCACGCAGTAAAGCAACTACTAATCGTGCAGAATCTGCCTTCATTTTTTCCATAGAATAATGTTAATAGGCTTTCTCTGCAACACAAACGCTATATCTGATTTTGAATACATGCAAAATAAGTATCATTTGTGTTATAGCGCCACCTATCGACGGAATTTTGTTCTAAAATATTTTAATCTAATAAATATCAAACGCATCATTCGAATTATATATAGTAAAATTTTTATTTCAATTAGACCTAATGAACAGATTCTAGGGCCCTATGAAGTGAACGACTAATTTTTTGCTTGCCCTGCTTATATGTACTCTAGATAAGAGGCATAAATAGACTCTTTTTTATGGGAGGGATTATATTTTGAAAACACGAAGATGAAAGCACCTAGGCGTAATCTTTACGTTACAAATTAAAAATCTTTTCGTTTATGGGAGGAGCTGGACTATTAAACTTACCTTTGTTTAAACCACTGATGCTCTAGATGAGGAATGCTAGACTTTAAAATGAATAATTTGAAATTAATATAAAAGAAAGTTGCTGTGTTACCTATAAACATAACAGTCTGGGAACTTCTTCATGGTGTTAGATCATGTTTTGCGGTTAGAAAACCTTCCGCTTTCTTTTAACAAGCCTGAGTGACATCCTGCAGAATGCAATGGAGAAATATTCTGAGTCTATTATTAATAAAAAGAAGGTTACATTTGGAGAAATTAATCCAAAATGCTTAGGCTGAAATAGCCGAGTGTTCATGGTCGTGAAATCATGCCCGTTGTTCTCGATTCGTGAAATCGAAACTTAGAGTTTTTGAAGACCCGTTATGTTGAGGGGTTGATGCACATTTAATATGCAGAGGCTCAAAGTTCTCATGCTGGTATACTGTGGAAGTTTGGAGAGAGGAGTTCCAGCTCAGATATCGTCTTCGTCACTAGACAATGGTTCAAAATTTCCATTCAATTCCCCCTGTCGTTTAACAATACTCATTGTGTTGCTCCTCAGTACAATGCCAACTGAAATAAAATCAAACCGAAGATGCTTAGATCACTGCACGAATCAAAGAATAACGAATCACTTATTTACACATTCATAAAATAACAATTCTTAAATGACAGTAACTTTTAGAATGAAGATAATGTTCGGTTAACAGCAAAAAAAAAATGCTATATAAACTAATAATTTAACTCTAATTATTAAAAAAGAATAAATTAATCGGCACAGTTTAAGAAATTCCTTTATGAAGATAAGTATTTATATAAAATTAATTGAATACTCTTATTCTAAACAGTAGTTTGTAAATAATTTTCTTTTTCTTTTTGATTTATATGTCCAGCTAGACACAAAGCTGTTGAATATAACTGATAATATATATATATAGATAGATAGATAGATATTTACATACATTGAATTTTTTTTCTTTTTTGCAAAATATTTCCAATTACTTTTTTTTTAATTCGTACTATTAGTTCACAATCTCCCTTTTTATACATATCTAGTTCAAATTTTCACAATCGTTTATAAAATACCTTCTATTCATCCCCATTCAAGTTCAAGTACATTTTTTAAAACATGTAGTGTATGACACTTGATGTTATAATACAGTTTTTTCAAATATTCATTAGTTAATCTTAGTTAATGAATAAATGGTAACAAACAAAAATAATAGTTCAACACCATACATAGAAAGGAAAATCGCTTTTTATTTTTCCACTTAATATTGTGATTCTGTCTCATGTATACACATATTTATATTAATTGTAATTATTTAATAAAAAGTAACTAAAATAAAAAATTTTCTTTGTTGACCTAAGTAGGAATTGACTTCAATTTTTTTTTAAATATTACTTGTTTTCATCTTAGTACTAAAAGAGAAATTTCATTAACCAGTTAACTGTGGCACTCCAGTTTGAGTGTGTAATTATGTGTGTCATGGAAATCGAGCCACGACGAGTATACCCGTCAACATACAAAATCCTGTAACCTCCATGACGAGTATACTCGTCAATCACAGTTAACTGGATAATAGATAGGTATAAAATATATCCCATCACATTTCCCCCAAAAATTACTTCGAAACAGACGCCAAATTACAACCCTGTTCGCCAACACCCGTTGGAAAGAGTGGCTAGACTCGCCGCTCCATCAAAATCGATCTCACTCACCCTCCTCCTACGCATGCGTCTGTTTACGGAATTAAGGCTCAGCTTTAGACAAGAGACTGACGTAATACAATTAGAATCCGATTTCCTATTCATCATTTCACGCCGAAGGTAGCATTGGATAACACCTACGAACGAGTTCTTGGATATCTGTCATATGCACATCATATATCCTGGGGTCGGTCGGAAGGACAAGATGGATAGCATAACGAAGATGTGATGATCGAGAGGAAGGAGAAAGAGTTTTTGAGAACTAAACGAGTTGCAAATTTATTTTGATTTGTTTAGTTCGGAGAAGGTTTCGAAAAGAATTTAGCGTCAGTTTGAATTTTCTGGAAAATAAATATATATATATATATAACGTTTTTGAGTCCGAACATTTCATTATTTAAACTTTTTTGTGCATCAATCTTAACGTTATTTTTGCTTCTAAGGAAATAGCCCGTATTTTTTTGAATTGAAAACTTCTATAGCCGCGTTGGGCACTTTTTGGTAGGGGGAAATCTTATGGGTTTGCGTTACCGACATGCTCATGTGTTACGTTAAACAATTAGATGAACCAATAATGGTAAGCTATGCATCAAATCCTCAAAATATTCTTCCACGTGATGATGAAATAATTGAAAGTACAAAAACTCTAAGTATAGTTGAAATTAATGATGACAATGATGCAAACATTTAAAATAATGTTAAAAATCAAGTACATTGAAATTTAAGGTATCCGACTACGTTCGGAACCATGATTTTAAAAAAGCGCATAAATGGATAATTTTCATGATATTTAGTGTCACTTAGATTAGAATACATGTATAAAATTGTTTTAAGGACATTTTGAGAAAAAAAAAAATTAAATACAATATTTTGGCAAAAAATTAACTTAGAATAATCTTTTTTTCAAAATGTTCTCCTTTTGTGAAAAATGCTTCTATTATTTTAATGTTTTGCCTGTATATAGCTCAGACCTCTTTACAGAGGCTCAACTAGAATTTTTGAAAAGTTCCCATTATTTTCAGAGTTACCACAAATTGAAATAATTATCGGCATTTTTTTCTTAAATTTGCTCCCCTCTTGTCGTAAAACATGTATAAACCCACTTCTATGTTATATATTTCAAATATTCTAGTTGAGCCTCTGTACAGAGGTCTAAGCTATATACAGGCAAAACATTATTATAATAGAAGCATTTGTCAATAAAGGAGAACATTTTGAAAAAAGATTATTCTAAGTTAATTTTTTGCCAAAATATTGTATTTATTATTTTTTTTTCTGAAAATGTCCTTAAAACAATTTTATGCATGTATTTTAATCGAAGTGACAATAAATATCTTGAAAATTATCTATTTAAGCATTTTTTAAAAATCATGGTTCCGAACGTAGTCGGATTCCTTAATGTATCTTACTACGTTTGGAACCGTAATTTTGCAAAAGTGTAAAAACGAATATTTTTTTTAATATTTAGTGTCACTTAGATTAGAATACAGGTATAAAATTGTTTTAAGCATATTGTTACAGTAAAAAATTTATTCAGTGAAATGTTTCTGCAAAAAATGAATTTAGAATTATTTATTTTAAAAACTGTCTCCTTTTATGGAAAATGCTTCTATAATAATGATAGTTTGCTTATATATAGCTCAGAGTTCTCTGTACAGAGTCTGGACTAGGATGCTTATAATATTTAACTTAGATGTGGATTTATTCATAATTTAATACTTCCGAGTGGAGAATTTTTAACAAAAAAACACCGATAATTATTTGAATTGGTAGAAACTCTGAAAATAATGGGAATTTTTATAAAATCCTAGTTCAGGCTTTCTGGAGAAGTCTTAGCCATGTATATGCAAAATATTATTTTTACAGAGGCATTTTTCATAAAAGGAGGACATTTTGAAAATAAATAATTCTAAGTTCATTTTTTGCCAAAACATTGCATTTAATTAATTTTTATTGTAATAATATTTTTAAAACAATTTTATACGCTTATTCTGATCTAAGAAACATTAAACATTAAAAAAAAAAATTGGTTTGTACGCTTTTACAAAACTGCAGTGCTGAACGTAGCCGGATATCTTAAGTAAATACAAATACTATCCATAAATAATATGATTGTATATTAATTGTTGTTTTAATTGAATTGTTTTTATTTTTTGTTATGATCTTGTACAGCCCGTAATATATTTGAATATTAAAAAAAAACATATAAACATGCATATAATTGTTATTCGGAGTATCAATGGATGTGAAAACCGGATTGATGTTGATAATTTTAATTCAAGCATTATGAAATTTCAAAGTTTAATACTAAAATTCTAAGTTTTCACTTCTATCGGCAGTCTCTATAACTGCCATTTTTTTTTATTAAAGTATCCGATTACATCTGGAGCTGTGATTTTGCAAAAACGTACAAACGAGTATTTTTTTAAATTCCTATTATTATAGTTCACACTCTCCATATATATATATCTTGTTTAATCGTTAATAAAATACTTTCTATTCATCCATTCAAGCACAAATACATTTTTTTAAACTTGTAGTGGATGAAACTTGCTGTTAATACAATTTTTTCAAATATTAGTTCATTAATTAAATTAAAAAATGAATAAATAGTAACAAACAAAAATATTAATAGTCCAACAGCGTATATAGAAAGAAGATCGTTGTGTCCCTAAAAAAAGTAGAGCGTTGAACTTCTAATCCAAAGGTTATAGGTTCGAATCCCACCTGAATTGGTCTAATTTCTGATAGTGTGATTTCTCTTTATTGTACTATTTTATTGGAATAATTAAATTTAATTAATTAATAAATAATAACAAACAAAAATAACAGTCCAACACGATTTATAGAAAGGAAAACAGAAAATTGCAAGTAAAATCACTTTATATTTTGCCATTTATTATTGTGTTTCTGTCATATGTATATACATATATATATATATATATATATATATATTAATTTTAATTAGGTAAAAAAAATAACCAAAACAAAATCTTTCTCAGTTGACCTAAGTAAGAATCGACTTAATTCTTTTTTATATTACCTGTTTAATATTTAGTGTCATTTCGATTAGAATACATGTATAAAGGTGTTTTAAGAATATTATTACAATACAAAATAATTTAAATGCAATGTATTGGCAAAAAATGAAGAAAGAATAATAAATTTTTAGAATGTTCTCCGTTTGTGAAAAATGCTTCTATAATAATAATATTTTGGTTTACATATATTTAAGATTTCTCCAGAGAGCTTGAAGTAGAATTTTTGAAAAATTCTCATTATTTCGAGAGTTACTACCAATTGAAATAATTATTGGTGCTTTTTTTTTGTTACAATTTCTCCACTCTGATGTATTAAAATATTGATAAATCCATTTTTAGGCTATATATTTCAAAAATCCTAGTTCAGGCTCTGTACAGAGATCTGAGCTATACATAGGTAAAATATTACTGTTACAAAAGCATTTTCCATATAAAGAGAATGTTTTGAAAATAGAAAATTCTATGTACATTTTTTTAACAAAACTTTGCATTTAAATAACTTTTTATTGTAATATTATTCTTAAAACAATTTTATACGTGTATTCTAATTTAACAATAAGTAACACTAAGCATTAAAAAATATTCGTTTGTATGGTTTTGTAAAATCACGGTTCTGAACGTAGTCAGATACCTATTATAATTAGAAGCCTTTGGTCGATTTTTGAGCATTGTGTATAATTTGAAATGTACTTTTATTCAATAAAGAAATAATACTTATGTTTATTTTAAGTATCATTTATTATGTTTTATTTAAGATATACTTTAAGTTACTATTTTTGTAAGGTATGAAATAAAGTAATTTAAACACAATTAATGTATTCGTTTTCACTCTTTATTTCGTCTTTACATTGACGATGAAATATTAGGTTGGGGAAAAAGAAATCCTTTATTTTTGCAGGGAAATCAAGACTTTATTTAACATGCTTCCAATTGTCCGATTTGGGTCAAATATACACCATTTTGTTGTATAATTTGTTGCCATTTTAAAAATGGCTCCATAATGCCTCTCTCCTCGAAGTCTTGGCTCTTATTGGTGAAAACATCTAGTAATCGATTTTCACAATTTTCTCTTGATCCCAATTTCTTATCACTCAGGAAGTTTTGCAATGCGAGAAAAAGGTGATAATCACTTGGTGCCAGGTCCGGACTATATGGTGGATATATTAAAATTTCCCAACCAAGCTCCCAGAGTCTATGGAGAGTTACTAGAGAAGTATGTGTTCTGGTGTTGTCCTGATGGAACACAGCACCTCTTCTATTGGCCAATTCTGGGCGTTTCTGGTCAATCGCTAGCTTCAAACGGTCCAGTTGTTGACAGTAGAGATCTGAATTTAGCTTTTGGCCATCAGGAAGCAACTCCTAATAAATGATTCCTCTCAAGTCCCCCCAAATACACAGTGAACCTTCCTGGCCGTTATTCCTGGTTTGGCCACTGTTTGAGCTGCTTCACCGCACTTTGACCACGATCGTTTTCGCACAATATTATCGTACGTGACCCATTTCTCATCCCCAGTCACCATCCATTTAAGAAATGGGTCGATTTCATTCCGTTTGGCTAAGGCTTTGCAGATGGAAATTAGATCCATCATGTCTTTTGGTGTTAATTGGTGTGGTGCCCAAACATGGAGCTTCTTTTTGAATCTTAATTTGCGCAAATGGCTTAAAACTTTTTTTATGGTCGATCTTTAGCTCCTTGGTGATACTACGACTCTAACATGCAGGTCAACTTCAATTATTTCTGTGATTTTATCGACATTTTCGATGACGGACCTGCTTTTCCGAGGTGCTTCTTTAAAATCAAAAAATACCTGAACGGAATCGCGACGAAACCAAAATTGCACGTAATTAGCTGTTACAGTATCGGCACCATAAACACCATTCACAATTTCAGTCCCCTGGCTTGCATTTTCGCCTTTATCAAAGAACTGTAAAAAGAACCGAATTTTTTCTTTATTGACTTCCATTTTTAACACCCTGTAACTCACTACTAAATAGACCAAACAAACAAACAAACAAAAAAAAAAAAGCAAAGTAATTTTTTTAGTGTGAAATGTCATCTCGACAACGAGCATAAATGTGAAATTGTTTGATCGATGCTTTACGAGATATCGACACTACAGCCATCTACCAAAAAAAATAATGGATTTCTTTTTCCCCAATCTAATACAATATTGCCTTGATCTATTTCAAAGTGGCCCCTTTAGATTAGTGTTCGTGGTTACGGACTCGTGTTAGGTCACGAGTTTGAGTCCTGATGCCATTAACGAACTACCGTTTAGACGGGTAGATACATGTTGAATCTGTTGTGGTTCAAAGTTCTCACGTTGTTGTGGTGTGGAAGTTAGGAAAGTGTCGGTGTCACTTAAACAGTGTTTGAAAAATACGAAATTCGTTGCCAATAGCCCATGTGTTGGCTTAAGTGCGTCATTAATAGACACTCATTCACTTCATCTATTTTATTGTTAATCTATTGTTAAATGAAAAAGAGATAATCGTATACTTAATTCAATTTTTTACATAAGCTACAATTTGGGTTATACTTCCCTAGCTGATTCGATTACGTGTATACTTTCGAATTATGTTAAAATGCATTTTTTATAAAATGGATGTTAAAATTGAAGACATTACATAATACATATCATTACATACAATTATTGGGTTCGTGTTGTATTGCATATTTATCTCTATAATGTTTATAATTTTAATGCCAGTTTATTCAAATCAAGACTCGTCTACATCAATTTAATTATAAATTAATATTGGATGCTTTACGGTGATAGCTTACTCGAACTTTAACAAATATTAGTGTAATCATTTTATATATAAATAATCTAAATTAACCTTTTTAAAAACCAATTTAAAGTTTTAAATATGTTTCTAAGTCATCGTGAAGCACACATAATTCAGTTTTTTGACTGACAGAAAAAAAAAAAAAAAAGCACAGTAATATAATAAAGCGTAAAAATCTTAAGAGAAGTAAACCTAATCATATGAATTTAAAAAAAATGTAAGAATAGCTAATGTTTTTTTTATGAAATAATTTAAAAATTCTTAACTCAAGATGTAATTCTTGTATACATCTTGTTCTTAGTCATATACATTTCTTTTTTATATACATGTTGTTCTTAGTTATATACATCTCTTCTTATATACATCTTGTCATCTTAGTTCTAATATGCATGTATATATGCATGCATACGTATGCTCAGATAAATACATATGCTTGCAACCATGTGTACATACATACATACTCATTCACTCACTCATATACTCATCTGTTAACCTCTCATCTATTACACCTACAGATATTAAATTTGGTAGGCCTATTTCTTTTGTTGAGAACAGAAAAAAACATAAGATTTTGAATTATTAGGCCTACAGAGGTGAAATATGCCGAGCTTGTTTCTTTAGTAGAGCAGAGATTCGGCAAAACCGGTTTTTTTATATAGATTATTAGAGGTTAAGGGATCATTAAAAATAAATTTCTCATTTTTGAAATATTAGACTTGACTACTGACTTGAAATATCTTAAATATGTTTCTTTTGTTTAGTAGGAATTCGCTAAGAGCGGGTTTTGAGGAAATCAACTCGCGGGTATCTCTCACTACTGGTTGCAGAGGTTTAAGGAAGTGGTCTATATAAAGCTCCTGTTTTACAAGTAGTAATCCTGCAGTCTTGAAACTTATAGTATGGTGAGTAAAAATCCGCTTCAAGAATTTTGCAGAAATTGGCTCCGCGGCGAGCGGAGGGGGGGGGGGGGATAAGAAGGTACAAGGGTTTTTAAATGAAAAATTTCGTTTTTGGTCTATTAAGCCTATGGTCTATACTACGGTTCTTGATCTCTAAAATTTACGGTATGTTCATTTTATTGAGTAGAGATCCATTAAAAATGGGTTTTGCGGAAATTAACTTTGGGGTGGGAGGTGGGGGAGGGTACGGGAGTGTAAAAGATAATTACACTTCCGCTTTAGAAATTAAGGTCGTATCCTTTTTAAATTTTGTGGTGATGGCTACAGGAGTGTTTTTCAATGCAATCGGATTTAGATATCACAATAATTCATATATATAAACATATTAGAATACTATTCTATGTATTCTTATAACATCATGAAATACCCAGCGATGTGGGAGGGTAACGGTTAGTATTATGTATGAGATTTAAAAACGTAGAGACATATAAGGTGTTTTAATTCTTTTGATCTCACAGCACAAATTAACTTAAATTGAAATTTATGAAGACATATACATATAATTAAAAATTAAAAATAATTACTAATAATGAAAGAAAGTATTTATGCTTTACTTTTTTTATTACCAGGAACAAATTCACTATCAATGTCAAAATTTAAGACAAAAACAAATATTATAAGTTATAAGGAAAAGGCAATTGAAATTTTATAAATCATTCATATTATCTTTTTCTGTTAAACATTATTTAATTCACCATTTAAAATGATATTAGTATTTGCCATCTTTCTAGAATGTAGTAGCAAGACGAATAGGCTTGGTTATAAATGAAGATAAAACAAAACAGATGTTCTTCTCAAGAAACAGAGTTCAGACCCCTATTTTGAAATAGGCTATTATAAATTTGAAACAGTAAAGAGTTTTGATTACACTTGGGCTCATTTATTACTAATGATAACAGAATATATAAAATGAATAATCGGCTATATCCAGAAAACAGGACTGTCTGTGGGTTCAGAAGATACTTTAAATCCAGATACCTTTCTAGAAAGACAAAGTTTTTAATTTACAAAACGCTAGTCAGACATGTCTTAATATATGCATCTGAAATTTGGACATTGTCAAAACTGGAGAAAAACTCAATCGTAATTTTTGAAAGGAAGATTATACGGAGTACATTTAGTAATATAATTAAAATCGGTCAATTTTTTTTACTGAAAACCTTTATAAATCCCTGTGCACCAAAAAGTATCACATGGGGCTTACAGAAGTAAGTATTAAACACACATTACAAAGGAAAGAAGAAAACAAAACAACAACTTTGAAATCATGAAGGATTACAAACATATTTATAATAAATTTATAGAACTTTTTATAAGCACGTCTGGTGTAAATAAGTTGGTGAAAATTCGGAGTCCAATTTATATTAATGCTTTTGAGAGTCAGTCGGGATCTTTCTTTCTTTGACTAACTCGGAACGCTGAAGGACTACACGTTCTACATTTTCCTCGCCACCAATATTACAATAGCTGGAAGACAACGAAAACAAATTAAATTTGTTCAAATGGTTTTTAAAGTTATCATGACCAATGAGAAATTGGGTCATTTTGTAATTAGTATAAAAATTATGGCATGACAGTCTCTTATTAATATTTGGAAGAAAATTTTTGTTAAGCTCCTTTTATTTGTGTAATGAGATTTTCTTGGTTCGAAGACTTCTCGCCATTCTTTTTTTCGTAATTTTCTTGTAAAAGAATTTAGGAAAATATTAACAATGTCAATTTCTTGCTTGATGACAGTCTTTGCAAGCCAATCGGCCCATTCATTTCTAAGAACGCCCATGTGTCCGCGAACCAATGTAAAAATTATCAAGATGTTTTATCTCACGGTAATAGGAGAAGGGAATTTAATTTGAATTATATAGGATATACAAACAACCTGATATTATTAAACGCATTTAGGTAAATAAAATGAACTGAATGGCCCATGTGACCCGAATGAATGATCACATAACAAAAAAAAAAAGGTATTGCTTTTTAGACCGACTGGAACCAGAAGGCGGGGAAGACCACGGTTGAGATGGACTAATTAGGTGGAATCTGATTTTCTAGCAATTATTGAAAAAAAGTGGAGACCAAACATCCATCAGAAGTCGTTATGGAGAAATATTTAGAAGAAAGCATTGGCTCATAACTGGGCTGTTTAGTCGTTTACGATGATCCGGATGATTTTTCTAGAATGTATTCCTTGACAGTCTAAATTTTAGATGAGGACACTCTTAATTCTTATTTCTCGAATTTCCAACCGACATCAATTTTTATTTTCATGTTATTCATTGCAGAAAGTTTCTACTGTGAAATATCTAAAAATTTATGGCTTGTAAGTTATCTATCCCATCCGAAAAATCAATCGAGTTTTAATATATAAGCAATTCTATATTACTTTAATTCATTAAATAAATTTTTAACTACGTTATTGTTAAATTACACCGAAAATAATTTCTTCTGAGATTTATAACAATCTTCAATACATACATGCGATTTTCTCGTGTTTTACCAGATAAAAAAGTCTTCTTTAACCCTCCAAGTGATCTGCACGTAAAATCCCGTCATTCCAGAGATGCTTTTTCTGCCTTCAAGCAAGAATCACAAAAGTGGCCAAGCCGCATTCTTAAAAATACGGCTCAACCGCTTTTGAGAACCCCACCTGACGGGAAAAAAATACGTGCGGTGCATTTTTGAAGCATCTCCAGAATGGCAAGACTTTACGTGCAGACCGCTTAGAGGGTTAAAAGGTATCATCACCAAAAGATATATCTTTATTGTCCTCTTGAAAGGATATCTTCACCAAAGGATTTTCTTTATTGTCCTCTTTAAAGGATATCGTCACTAAAGGTTTTTCTTTATTTATCTATTGATTAAAAGAAAAAGGGAAAGGTGAAATAGATCAAATCAAAGATAAAATATCATTAAATGGACACAACATTTTATCATCTCATTTTTCTATATTAACCCCTCAACTGCCATCAGCGTATATATCCGTCTTGCTCAATCAACTCATTAAGTGCCCAGAAGTATGTATCCGTCTCACCAAAATATGATCCTTCATTTATGCTGCTATCAGTAAAACTATTCCAAAGGTTTTGGCATGCAATAAAATGACTTTGACAGTGTTAGCAAAAGATTTATTTTTCTCAGTGAAATATTTGCTTCTTTGTGCCTTTTCTTTCCTTCTAATACACCGCGTACGTACACATATGTGAAAAACGGTGGCCCTGGAAAGCAAAACGCGTTACTTTTAATCGGCATTTAAAAGGCTAATTTTCTGTTCACTTTTGAACATTTTGGTTGTTAGCGGAAGCAGAATCCTCCTACAAACAGAATTATTTTTAGAATGCGGTATTATAAAATACATGACAAAGGTGGTTATCTCAAAAAGTATTCTATTTTAGGATTGGAAGATTCCCTTTTTTTATTTAAGAACAGAATCTCCAGCATTCATTAGCATATCTTGATACACCTTTTTGTAAATACGTGACGAAGAAAACGGAAAACTGACATGTGGTAAGTAGAAGCTAACGTATTCATTCCAAGTATGTCTTATGAATTCTATTCTTCTGATGTTCATAATGAACTCAGTGTGATCGATAACGAACCACTTTTTTTTCTTGTCAAACTATCTGGACACGCCTTCCCACAAATGGTGAGCATCACGCAACTATTTGAATCTTAATAACGTTTTGTCACGACCTTTAGTTTTGGGAAATCCTGTAAAGTCAGGCGAAACTCCCACATATTCATCACTAAAAGTAAGATTAATGCATAGATAAGAATATGGTTATAGGTATGTGATTACTGAGGTATAAAAATGCCTTGCAATTTTTGTAACTAATGGAAAAATATTTGATGGGAATGCTGTCATTTTAGTGTATGTTACCGTAAGAAGAGCTAATGTTTGTATACGAAGAAATTAAGACATTAGGCATATTATTTAAAAATCAAGATGGTCGGATTTAAAAAGACTATTTATGTGATGTTTTTATTGGAAGAAAAAAGCAAGATTCGTTTTACCTCCACCCTTCATTTATAGCATAAGTTCTGACCAAGGAGACTTCTCGCTTTCAGGGATCCAGGACTTTAAACTTGAGAATTTTTTTTCTTTTATTTTACACAAATTTTTGTTATAACACGAATTAAAAAAAAATTGGAGAATCGTGTTCTTTGGATGAGGACGATATGAAAGAGTTTATCGCACTTTATGATAATGTAAAAATGTCGATGCTGGCGATGTCGAAAGTGAAATTCAGCTATTAACAGCTGATTTAATTCACGAAGCTTAAAATTTGCAACAAGTTATAACGTTCTAGAGGATGTGTTAGTGTTTTGGTGGTTCGAGCAAAGATCAATTATAGTACTTTAAACACAGTTTTATTATTGCTTTTACTTAATTACGCAACACAATTAAAGGAAGAGAGATGCATTAAACATTAAACCCGGAAGAACAATCGCATAGGATTAATTTAACTATTATATAATAAACGTACTTATCTGAAAATGGGGCGCTCTTGACTCCCTCGTTACAATTCTCTTTAGATAATTTGCTTAACTATACGACCTCCGGTCGTAATCTGGAGGCCGCGGTAGCCTAGTGGCCAAGGAAATGGACCAGTTAGTTTACTAGCATATACTATGATAATAAAGATAATATTGCTTTTAATTTAATAAAAACTGATTAATGCTAAATCTGTATTCAGAATCAGTTAAAATTTAGTTATGATTTACATCTTATTTCCCCCACTTATTTGTGGCCGCGGTAGCCTTGTGGTCGAGGTAATGAACTCGAGGATGGCTTTTCATGAGTTTGAGCCCAGTACCACTGAAGACCCGCCGTGTAGGGGAGTGAAGCACGTTAAATCTTTTGAGAGCTCAAACGTCCTTTCGTTGGTGTGGTAGTTAGGAGAGAGGGTGCAGCTCAGGTGTTGTCCTCGTCACTTGACCATGGTTCAAAATTACGAGGTTCGTCGCCAAAAGTCCTCGTGTAGCAGAATAGTATGACTTAAATATTCACTCATTCACTCTCCCGGTCGTAATCTGATTCCCGCTTCAATCTTTGCTATCAACCATCCACCATCCACGCGTACTTTAATGCAAATACTTAAATAGAAGTACTCATTTGCCTAAATCTCGTCTTCTTCACCGAGAAAAGGTTTTCAACTGAATTTACAATTAGATTTATTATACCCAAGAGGATTAGTGGAAGATTCGCGGATAGACCCGTTTTAAAGTATGGAACAATATTTTCTTACTCTAGATTTTGACATAGAGCTTGCATTATGTAGAGGAGGATATCAAGAATTATATAATCGACTTGAGAAAGCAAAACGGCAGCAGGTAATAAGACTTTGTAGCAACAAAGAATCAGAAGAGGCTGTTAATAACGTACGAAATTCTTGATTTGAATGAAAACCGACAATTGTGCTGGATACACCTGACACATCCACTGTTGATGGCATTTTTGTTCTATTTCGTAATAAATGTGGATACTTATTTATCAAGTAGCGATAAATGTTATTGTTGTTATTTATGCAGCCATCGACAGTAACATCAGATCAAGGCCCATGAAATTTATCGTGGCAAGGGGCTAGTAGTACGCCTGTCGTTAGCCGTAGCTTTGAGCACCATGCAAGTGACTGTAGGATTTGGCTCGGTTCCACCCCAATTTGGAGGGAGAACACCCTGTGGGGGTCAGAGGCTTCCCATCTCTCTTTCCTTTCCACCAACCTGACGAGAGGACTTGCGGCTTGACAGCATTTTAAAGTACCCCCAGGCCGTAAGGGCACTGTACATTTACAAACATTCATACCTTCTCCGGAAATCGAACCCAGGCCCTACAGCACCGCAGTCAAGTCACTACCTGCTACACTGGATGGGCGGCAGCGATAAATAGTTGATAGTGAGTAGTTTTTATTCCTAATTTCAGTTCGAATTTTTATAGGTTGTATGTACTCCAGTGCTTCTCAAACTTTCACTATTGGCGACCCAATTTTCAATCATAATTTTTACCACGCCCCCCTTATACAATAATAACGCGTTTTGGCGCTAAACCTACAAAAAACGATCTTAATTATAAACCATACAAATTGACAAGATAAGTATTAAATTTTGTATTTGCTACTTTTAAGTAATATTTATTTTAAGCAAATTACTTTTAAGTAATAGGATAATTATTGTTATTTTTCTTTTTTCCAGTTTTTAAATTGGAACAGATTACAAAATAATAATTAATTAAAAATTTATTTCCTCCATCATCCATTTCTAAAAGTATAAATGTCTTTAGAAATAGAGTCTAGTCTACATATGTTGCTTTCTGTCATATCCATCACATTTGGCATTAATATTTAAAGCGAGAAGACTTGAGAATGTTTTAACCTGCGTGAGCAGGCGTGCACTCGATACTAACGTTAGTAGTCGCGCAAAGTAACTGAGTCCCCCCAATGTTTTTTGACAATTATTTTCATTGTACAAAATAAAAATCACAATTCCAGTGAATAATTTAACACTAAGAGAAAATATACTTACCTACTTTCAAGGACTTTTCATTTTTTCCTTGATAATTTGAGAAAAAATCCATTAAAATTGAACTAAAATTTTTCAAAGGTACGTTATCTTAATAAAAGATACAAATCACAGACACTTTTTGCTCACATTACAGGATTGATATTTGCAAGCAAAACCGTCACATTTTGTTCAAATTATTGTAGTTTTGCAGTCCTTAGACTTTGAGCCCTTCGCGACCGCTCCCGGGTTAAGAGTGTATTAAATATAAAAATATGGATGTTAGTTCTAAAAAAAAGTATTGTGTAAAACACGTTTTCATCATGCTTTATATGCTTCAGAATACCCATAAAAATAAATCTTAGCCAAATAATCCTTCAAAGTGCTCTCTGTGCTTTTCCAAATATCATATAGCTCTTTCACATGGAAAAAAGTGCAACAGAAATAAAGCACAGCAGAAGTTCGAAGATCAAACGATGATCAGCAAATCTGCTTCCTGGGTGAAAAGTGAGTAATTCTTTCTACAGCTAATAATAATAGTGATGAATTTTTTATCTTCCTAGAATTTTTCTCTGCGTCTGAGTTTGGTTTCTTTTCTTAAAGAGTAGTATTTTAGGCTTAAAAAGAAAACGTAATAAAAAAATCTCTCATCGTGGGATTATAGTAAATCAAACAAAATGTTTCTTTTTTATTTAGTTATAGGATCAGATAGTTAATGAACGTATAAAAGTGGAAAATTTTATTTTTTGATGAAGTAATATCGCCAGCTGATATATATAAATAAAATCAGGGTAAATGAGTATTTTTTTATACGTCAGAAAGTATTACTTCGTTCGAGTAAATTAAGTTTTTAAACCTTTTATTTTCGATATGCTCACGCTCCCCTTGTAGGGTTATCTTTTGTATTGTGCTGTTATAATTTTTGAATATCGAAGCATTATTGCTCTGTTTGAGTATAACTTTCGGAATCCTATTTTATTATATAAATTACGTTTCTATATAGATTTCATCAGTTTTATTATTATTTTTTATTTTTTAAATACACCCAATTTCTTATACGAATTTGAAGGTTTGGTTCAAAAAAGTATCCTTTTTTCTTGAAAAACTTAGTTGATCTAATACGATTTCTAATATATATAATATATATATATATATATATATATACAAAACCATGCCCGTGAGCTTGAGTGGTCCATACAAACTGCCAATATATTAATTATTACTTTGTGTGATCAATATATTAAAAAAAATCATGCTTTTCCACAATTCAAAAGTTAGGCAGCACTGATCACTGCTACAACGTAGTAGTTACGGGGAAAATTCCTTACTCAATTACTCTTACTAACACATTCCACTTGCATAATATTTAACATCATTAACCCCTTAACTGGTTTGCTGGTACGCTGCACGGGCTAGCGAAAACTGCCCATAACCGGTTTGCCCGTACGCTGTACGGGCACTGATGTTTTCTTCTTTCTATCTTAGATATGCACATTTTTTAAAAATTCTTATAATTAGATTATTAGTACTCGTGTTTTCAAGGGATGCGGTTTGTCCATGGTTTTGAAACATTTCTCATCCGGTATTTTCTTTATGGAGAAGGCGGGCATTTTCATTGAAAGCAGTAATTTAGATTCTTCAAAATATTCGACAAAGAACAGAGATTGGCAAGGCAATGTGCTGCTCCAGAAGAAATTAAAATGGGAAAATAATCCAAAAAAGTCGATATTATATCTGTTCCCATAGAAATGTAACTAATTATTACACACAATGCTTTAAATTGTGTGTGCATACACAGAAAATCCTGAACTATTTGAAAAAGAGGTATGAATATGAATTTTTATGTAAGTTTGAAGTATAAATTCTTTTAAGATGTATGAAGCATTCCTCATAATACATGCAGAGTGTACTTATAAAAAGCAAACACTTAAGGGTGTTCGTGTTTCACAATTATGAAATAAAAAACAGCGTGAAAAGTTTAAAATTGAAAATTAAAATAAAATTCTCCCAATATCGCATTCTGTTAAGAATTATGCTTCGTTATATGCAGTAAAAAAATATACCTTTTTTGGAGCATTTTTGGCTAAAGATTAACCACTTCAGGGATTAAATTGTGTGCGTTTTTCAATTCCTTCTATTAACGCACATTCTCTATATATTTATTTATTTATATTGGTGGAATTTTTAATCGTTAATAAAATACATTTTAAAACGCTCAATTGAGCTGAAATTTTATATACATGATTATTTTGGATGACAATACAATAATTTAATTAAAAATAATAAAAATTAATTAATTAAAACTAATTTTTCAAAGAATTACAATTACAGCCACGTTGGCATCATTTTTCGCGACTTAGCGACCCGTGTAAAAACTTGAAAAGGTTTTTTTTCTCACGTTTTAAAGCATTCAATTGAACTGAAACTTTATATACACGATTGTTTATGATGACAATACGATACTTTAATTATAATGAATAAAAATGAATTACCACTTATAATGTTGTGATTCTGTCATATGTATATACATATTTATAGTAATTGTAACTATTTAATAAAAAGCAGCTGAAATAAAAAAATTTTGTTGATCTTAGGAATTGACTTAAATTTTTTTTTATATTACTTGTTTTAGCTCATAATACATATTTTAACAAAATACTTATGATATCAGCCGTATGGAGGCGGATATTTCTAGAGTGTATATTATTATAGTTACCCAATAGACAATAAGCGCAAACAATTGCGCTTATAGTTTAGCAGCGACAAATAATTATGTATAATATTAAATAATTTTTGTTAATTATTTAATATTATTTCTTTATTTCTATTTTAACTTTTGAATATTCTTCACGTTGGTTTAACAATTTTTTTTTACTAGATTCATTTAATTTTACCTAAGTATTATGCACCTATGTATTTTAAGTACTATCGCTTAAAAAATTTGCTTATGTATTTTAAAGGGTGGACCAGTACCCACCCACACACACTGTACTGTAGAAATATTGCCTTTTGCCAAACTAAGTAAAAATGAATAATAATAGTTATAATAAGTATAAATTAGTAAAATTATAAAAAATATTTTTGTTTCGCTCATTCTACTTTAAATTTCGAAATATTCCCATTTTTTCTCCCTTTTTTAATTTTTTTATTTTAATTTATCAATGTTGAAATCTTATTGTTCTATATGTGAAGTTTAGATTATCATGGTGTGAATAGTCCATGTCCTTTATAAAACCTTATTTTCATTTCAGCTTTTTACAATTGGAAATGGAATTTGTCTTGTCTTGAAGAACTTAGTGATTACCATTTTGCTCTTTTGTCCTTTTAGTTTCCGAACAGTATTGTTGAACTGAATACGTTTCCCGACATGTTTAAAACCCGAAGCCTCAGATTTCTATTAATTGCTTCAATTAATTTTTCACGAATTACTTGAAATGATTGGTACATTCAATTGACACCAGAATGCGGACTCTTATTGCCACATATCGGTGGTCATCACACCTTCCACTCAGCTATTAACGCACCTTGAAGGAGAAATAGTTTATTTAGTCAGTTAAATTCTAACAATCTGATTGCTAGTGTTGTGAACAACATCACTTGATACAATGTGTTAATCCCTCAGAGTATCTAACATGTATTTCTTTTCACACTGACTTCTCTGTCCAGGTGAACAAGCAAACTTCCCTATATATCTAAGACAACTGGCGTTTGATATAATTAATAATATATCAGTTGAAGCTGCACAAGTGTGTACGGAACAGGAATGATAGTGCATAGCAACTATCATCATGGTATTATTGGTAGTGAAGCTTTCATAAAATCAAAATATCCTGTCATAGAGTTTTAGAAGGGGAACCCTGACTTTTACTCTGTTTTTCGCAGTGAATTAATTATTAATTACCATAAACTTTGATTCAGTTTTGTCAACGATGGAAATGAAATTTGGATTTTGTCTGATTGTAAAAGCTCTATCCAATACTTGACCAATTGACACAGTGTGAGAGACAATATTGGAGTGACTATTCTGAAAAGGATAAAACGACTGTCCACGTCTCTTTGGATACACTTCCGCTGGATTCCTTGACATGTGAAAGTTGAAGGCAATGAGATTGTAGAAACTTGGCAAAATCTGTGATCCTTCGATATCAGCTGCACTTTTACCTATGTAGAGCTATTTTCCAAACCAAAGTACAAAAACCGAACCACTTGGTTTGTTCCACTACAGCGCTACTGGTATCACAACAATCGTTCTGAAGGTTCTCTGACTCTTGATTGCAACAAGTTGTGACGGGCCTTTATCACGACTTCCACTAATTCCCTCTTGGGATTCTTTGGGGCCCAAACGGCAATTTTTTCAACCAACTCAAAAAGGGGAACATGTTTTAAATTAGAATTATATACATATTGGAATGGTAGCATTCGTGAAGATCGCTAAGTGGAGAAGTAATGATATAAGTGATCGCTAAGTGAAGCTCTGAGCGCTAAGTAAACTAAGTGAAGCTCTGAGCGCTAAGTAAATAAATAAAATGGAAAAGGTTCTAAAAGAAAAGTCTTAATTGGGTGCGTCGTCTAGTAGTGCCAGTCTAGTTGAATTAAAGTGGATCGAGACAAGGGGGGCATTGCCTTCAAAGTCAGTTTAAAAAGTTAGCGAAATTTACCGACCGTAGCTGTGCGTGCAAGGAATTAGAGGGAAGCTTATTCAATTAAACTTTAAGGATAGAGCCGTTATATTATTAGCATAGGACTTAATCTATAAAGATAGATTAAGCGTTAATTGCGCTATTTATCAGTAATACGTGTTGCGTCTACTCACTCTTGATCATCTTCCTCTTAGACTAGTGTTGTTGCTGTATCGTATATATAAACTAAGATCATAATATGATTTTAGTAAGGCGGAATTTAGTGGTTCTTCTTTCCTTCCCTCAGACATAGATCGCGTGAATGAGTGAGTGAATATTAACGTCGCACTGTTCAGCTACACGAGGGCTTTTGGCGACGGACCAGGTAATTTTGAGCCACGGTCAAGTGACGTGGACGACACCTGATCTGGCACCCCCCCCTAACTACCACACCACACCAATGGGAAACGTTTCAGCTCTCGACGATTTAACGTGCATCCTGCCTTACATTGGGTCTTTATGAAACTGGGCTTGCGACTCCGCCATGATCCGATACTTTGACCACTGGGCTATCGCAACCCTCATAGATCACGTGAATAGTGGAGAAAGGGTATCCTCAAGGGAGGGGACACCACAAAGTCAGACCGAACAACACTTTCTTTCTCAGTGGTTATCTCAGAACTTTGACATACACCGATGATTTCAAGAGCTGTGCAGTCTGCACCAAGACTACCACTGGGCCTGCTTCCCAAGGATATATCCTAGAGTGTCTGGGGCTCTCTAGACAGAATTTTACAGCCACACCATTATTGTTTTTTGTATTTCCCGAGGGTATATTCATACATGGCCCTGATCTAGCCCCACTGATCTCCGGCGATATGCAACAATAACGACAATTTTTCACAAGCATCCACTGTGCATTTTTTGTTCGGTAGTCAATGAATGCAGAAGAAACATGAGCGAATCCCCGTCAAATCCTCAATCAAAAATTTGAAATCCTTACCGATATTTAACTCTTCAAAGCACTTAAAATCATAAATATCTGCAATCACCAAAAAGCAGATATCCTCGCTTGTATTAGATAGGTTTTCTAAAGTTGATCAGTCTGCCATGTGATGTAAAATTTTGCTTAATCCAAATAAATATTAAGAATGTGAGTTCTTCAATTGTAGAGTCACACATATATTTTTTTAAATGTTCACATAATTACATGAATTTCATATTTTTAGCATTAACATACTCAAACTGAAAATCTAATTCGTAATACAGAATATTTGATACTTTATTAATTTTATTTTTCCTCGTGACTGATATTGGAGGAAATGGCTTTACTGAAAATTAATTTAAAAAAAAAATACTATTTATTAAATTAAAACATATTAAAAAATTTCAATTTCACTTTGAAAATTAAGTGTATTGTGAAATGCGAATGTTTATGTGTCCCAAACATGTGCAATGAAATATTCCACAGCAATTTATCATATGATTTTATTCATTGTTTAGTACATATCTCATCAATAAATCTACAAACATAATACACATCATTTGTATCTATTTATCGTTCATTTGTAAGAATACACATATGAGATAAATGAATGACGGAACTGAACAAAAAAATTGCCTACATGCATAGAAAATATCAGATAAAGGTCTTATGCTAGTTCATCGTTAAAATGATAGCTGCAGATTTCAAAGTCTTCTTTCGGCATTAAATATTTAATTAAAATTTTAATAATATATTACATTAAATATATTTAAAAAAAATACAGTTCTCAGATATATTTTTAACTATGGTTGTGTTCAGAATTCAAGCAATTAACAGTTAAGTAGAGAAATGATGAACATAAGTTATATGTCTAGATTCTAGGTAGTGACATTGAAATTAAACATGATTTTATTCATTAAGGAAAAAACATAGTAAGAAAAAACTTATGGATTCTGACGAAATGTGTCGAAATTTATTTTGTTAACGTGGCGAATTATTTTCATGAAGGTAAAACTTTTGAAACAGTTCTACTTTTATTTTTTATACAGAAAAGAATTAAAAAACAAAATTTGAATTCAAAATAAATAAGAGCATTACCATTCATCAAATGTTTATATAAAAATTAATGTTTTGTAAAAATGAAAACACACACAAAATTATGGCACTCATGAAAATAATAAGAAAAAAATTGTTTGGACAGACACTCTCTCTAGCAGAAAGATGTAATTATAAGAATATTACAAATGAAAAAAAAAACATATTTGATAGTTCATACAAGCACCAACTAAAATATTCAATGATACATGCTTAATTAACGAATTTTGAAGTTTGTTCGGATTGAGATAGCTTCTTGAAGGTATAAGCCATGAAAATATAGCTTGCAAAGTTATACGATTCGACAAGCGCAATGAAAAACAAAGAAATAGATTATTGTTCTTGTTTTGAAATATTTTAATAATTCAGTCTCTTTCTAAATGCGTCCATCTGTGATTTGGATGAAATTGTTTTTGACGCGCTTATAATGATGCACTCACTCTGGTCCTCAATATTGTCTTCACAGGGACAAAATAAGATTCAATATTGTATAGTCCAAATTCGCAATCCGGAATGTGGCATTGATTTGCCAAAACACATCTATAGAAAGAAAGAAGAATGAACATTAGTTGAATATTAAGAGGACACAGTATGATTCAATTGACCAAAATCGGTCAAAAAAATAAAATTTAAAATTTTTTTTCCCAAAATATTCTATATATTTTTCTTAACCTCAAAAAACAAAAGCTTTTAAAATTAAAACGCAGTTATGATACCAGTTTTTTTATTCCTCTCTATAGCAAATGAAAACAAACATTACCCGAAAAAAATAACTATTTGTCTTCTTTAAAATGCAAAGGTTTTTTTCTATTGCGCCTAATTTTTGAATTTTTTACCTTTGATAATAGTACATGTAACAAAAATTGTATGCTTTTTTGAATCAAAGCAGTTTTATTTTTAAAAATAATTGAACTCAAATTTATACATTTTTTAGGGTTTTAATAAAAATTCAAAAAAGTATTGTATGAATCCAATCAGGGGAAACCCAAAACCCATCCAACTTTTATTATACATGTTTGCTTCTTGTAAACAAATTCATGCATGTGAAAATTTTTGTAGGAGGAATAGCATTTTAAAATCATTTCCCAAAAATTTTAATTTTTTCCTTTAAAAAACTACATGTAGTTTTAAAATTTTGACCCAAAAAATCTTTTAACATAGTTACATACATAGAGGCAACAAAAAAAATTTTAAAAAATCCTTAAATTAAAATTTTTTTGCAAATCAAAATGTCCTTAATTTTAACTGCTTCGTATTTAGTCAATAGATATAAAAATATTTTAAGTTTTTTAAGTTGAAAACTTTGTATTTGATCTATAACCTTTAAAAAAAGGAAAGAAAAAAGGGTAATTTCCCCAAAAATAGTATCTGATACAGCAGTTGTTTCGATTTTTTAAACCGAACAATGTTCCGAGTCTTTCAAAGGAAAAATAGACAATATGCAATATATAATCGTTTTTTCCATATTGTCCATACATACCACAATATATATTATAACCTCCATATTACGAACCCTTTTGGAATTTTTTATAAGCGAATTTTTCCCCAACCAGAAATTTCCCTTTTATTATTCCTGGGGAAGTACATTTTCTATTAACAATTTTCTCTTTGATTCGATTTTTTTCTCCTTTTTTTTAAAATTTTTCCCGGAAAACATTTTCAAATTATTCTCTTTTTTATTTTCATTTTAGGACCCCTTAAATCTTGAACTGGTTTTACCAGGTATATAACTTCCATAGAGCAATACAATTACCGTAATTTTTAAAAAAAAAAAAAACCAAACAAAATTATTACATTTTACCAAAAATTTAAATTTGGGGATGCATGGGGGGTAAGGTGTATGCTTAAAATAACGGGTTTTGTTAAATAATGTATGTTTAAAATTTTATTTTTTAATTTTTAAAAGATTTGAAGCTTAAAAAAAAATCATTCTTTTTAATATAAAATTTTTTTTAAAAATAAAAATCCATTGATAAACAACCCCCCCCTTTTTTCCCTTTTCAGTTTCCCTTTTTTTTATAATGGGTAAGTTGTAAAAAAATAGATAACAATTTAAAAAAAAAATGTGAAAATTATTTTTTAAATTAATATATAGTGTTAATAAATTTAAAAAATTTGTTTTATGTCGTTCAAAAAAGTAAATTTTTTATGTACCGACGATCCCTTCCAAATTTTTCCTTTACTTTAAAAATTACATAGAAAACCATTTTGAATTTTTGAGGGTATTTGGCGGGGAAATATTTTTTGGGAAATCCCTTTTAAAATATAGGGCAGCAGGGTTCTATGATGAGTTTTTTTGCGGGAAGGCGGAATAGTTTTATAAAAAAATGATTTTTTCAGCGACGGCTTTTTAGTGGATTGCGAAGTTTTCTTTTTTTCCCCCGAAAAAATAGTTAATGTAAAAATTTTAAAGGGTCTTATTTTTTCGTATTTTAAATAAAACCTTAGAAAACGATTTGACTATTTTTTTTTAAATTTGAAAGTGTAGATAAAATTTAAATTTTTCAGTTTTAATATCTTTTTTTAATTTAATTTAACTCTAACAGATTAAATTTTTCCCAAAATTTAGTAATTTGTTTTTTTATATCCCTTAAAATTTTTAATGTAGCCAAAAAGAAATTATTCCATGAAAAAAAAATGCAGTAAATCATAAGGCGGTACATAAATCGATATTGAAAGATGAACCTCTGTATAACGAATTTTTCATATAACGAACTTTTTCCGGGATTTAGTGACTTCGTTATATAGAGGTTCGACTTTATATATATTAATTATTAATCCCACATTACAAAAGAAAGAAGGGGGAAAAATTGAGGTTATGAAGGATTACAAATATTTACAACAAATTCATAGAAACTTTTAAAAGCCCTTCTGGTGGAAATAAGTCGAGTGAAAATTCGGAGGCCAATTTATTTAAGTCTTGAAAGCCAGTTTTTGAATCTTTCTTCTATAATAAACTTGGAACATAGAACGAGCGCATACTCAAATTTTCCTCGCCACCAATATTACAATCACAGGAAGGTGACGGAACGGAATTAAATTTTTTCCAAGTATCTTTAAAGTTACCATGACCAGTGAGAAATTGCGTTATTTTGTAATTAGTATAAAGATGATGGGGAATGGCAGTCTCTTATTAATGGTTGAAAAAAATTTCTTACAATATCTTTGAGAAACAAATTTCTTTTATTTGCCATCTTCGCGTATATTTCTGAGATATATGATTGTCTTATTTTAAATTAAAAATTCTAATTCCATTTATATTTTTAATAACATATGGTAATTCAAAATGGCACTAAAGTTTGATGATTTAGTACTTAAAATGAAAATTCCGACATTACTTTTATATTTTTTGCGCAACAATGTACATACTATGCAGATTTCTATTTAAAAAGACAACCGATAACAATTGGAATTTTTGAAGCTTACAGTTTTAATAAAGCTTTAAAGGTATTCTGGCTTATATTTTAAAAATATAATAATCATTTGAGTAATTGTAAACGAAAAATCTTCCTTATTTCTATTTTTATAATTATTCTTTTCACCCGATGGTGCACTTTTTTCTTCAAAATTTTACTCGAAATTCATAACCCTTATATAAACGAATTGGAAGGGTGAAAAACCTGAAATTTTCAAACATGTCACCATGAGAGCAAAAATGTTATTAAAAGGGTGGAGTATTTTTCTTACCAATTACTGTAAAGTAAAACGATAGACGTCAACGACGATAATCTTAATTCTGGCAACTCTATCTGAATATGGAACATTTCTCTATTCAGTTGTAAATTATTGCACTATCTGTGCTAGTTATGCTTTCTACTCCCTTTTGTTTATTTGGAAAATGAGCGAAAAAGGAAATTCGTATACGGCACAAGATCATCGACCTATGTTTCATGTCTTGGGGGGAAATCTCTCTGCATGATAATTGCATTTATTCAGACATTGACTTTGAAGGATTTATATGCCATTTTTTTCTTTTAAGACAAAATTAATCCAAAACACTCAAAAAACTAAGAACTTAATGTCGCTTGCGCGAAAAAAGTTTAAAAAAAAAACGGTTTTTCGAATCTGTTTTTCAAGGTTAGTGGATCCGTGTATATAAGTTTTCTCTTTTAACTTTATAAAACAATTCCAAAAATTTCTTGGCTTATACACGGAAATGTACGATATATATATATATATATATATATATATATAGCTTAAAAGATAATGCAATTTGTAATATTACTTTTTATTATGTATAAAAAAAGAGAATTTTCAAGTACTGGACTTTTAGAAAGATGCATTACAACACAAAAGATAAAAACACATTCATCATAAAATAAGAGAAATATTTTTGTTATGCTTCCTCGCAATTGATCAAAAATTTCCTTTTTAGGAAACACTTAAAAAGGGTTCTATTTCAAAATATTGATTTATCTTGTTTCATTATATCCACTTCTTGAATATCAAGTCATATTAAGATAGGCTTGTTTTCAGTTCCTTCAATAACACACATAAGAACTTATCACGTGACCGATAAAAAACTATAGAGAATGTTTGCTTATGCGACTATTTACAGATTGCTTCATTTTACTGTACTACTTTTTTTCCAAAACAAAAATACATTAAAAATATTTTTTTCTTCACATACAGAAAGCTTTTTAGAACATTCTATGGTCAATTTTTGTATCAGAATACGAAAAATGTATGTTTAAGAAACATAATCAAGGAAACATTATTATGGTTTTAAGCAAACAGATCAAATTTGATAAGATACAGAAAGGCTTAGAAAATATAGCTTCGAAGTCCTCAATATGAGTGTTTTGAATTTCTTAGGCTGTGTTTTTTACGTTTTAGGTAGATAATTTTGAATGCAAGTAAATATTTTGGATAAATAACTGTAAAATATTTGTATTGTGTAGTTAAATTTTTTAATTACTATTCAACAATAATTTTCTTTTTATAATTTTGCTGTAATTTAATTTCTAACAGCTGGAACACAGAGAGTAAAATTTGGCCTAAGTATACATCTTTTTTCTTATAATATTTAATTTATTATAAATTAAAAATTATACAATTAATAAAAACCATTAAATTTCATGTGTAATTTCTGTAAGATTTCTGTTTCAAAATAATCAAATTGTCCAGAGATTTGATAACAATTTCACAGTTCCTATCAAAATTTATTTCAGTATATTTGAATTTATATTTATACATTAGTCTAAGTTATTTCTTCATATAAAAATGTTATTTAATATTTGAAGTACTTTTAATCATATTAAAATACCACTTAGACAAAAGTACATTAAATAATCATTGCTTACGTATTATTTAAAAGCTACAAAATGTATCGTAACCAATAAGTATGAAGAATTAAAATGCTTTCACTAACCCATGAAATAATGTATAAATTATCGAAATACAGTTAAAATCATTTAACACGAAACTGAGGAAACTGAAATATTTTTTCGAGTTAAAAGAATTTCGTGTTAAAGGATATTGCAAAAAAGGAAAAGATATATTAAAAAAATTTTTAATTTATTAGAGTACATTTTATTTACATTGAAATGTATGCATCCATGTATTTAATAAAAATCAATAAAACAAAAACATTTACCAGAATTTAATGAAATGTATTTAAAAATTTTCAAGTTTTTTGAAAAACTGAACATTTATTGAGTTTTTGTAAAATTATCTGATAGTTTTCTTAGAATTGCCTTTTTTAACATCAAATTGTCAACAATTGATATGTGTCCATTGGAATTTGTGTCTAAATAACTGCGTATACTCTTCCAAATTTACTGATTTTTACTCACACTTCAATGTACTCGTCACCAAATTCCAAAGTCATCTGTTGAGAAATGAGATACTTTTCTGTGGCATTTTTTCGGATGAAGGGTGAAAGTAGCTTAGCGAAGCAAAATTGGCTCGTGTCACAGGTTTTTCCGAGGTTTCATAAGTCAAGCTTGCCTCCTTTCCACAAAACATGTGAAAGCACCTCTCTTTCATTTCCCCCCTCAAATCTCCCGCGGCGGTGTTTTCCGCATTTTTTCTTTTCAAAAATACCTTTTTTCGGTTAAGCGATTTTCTTTTGTTTAAAAAAAGGGGAAAATCATAGTAGTTTATCAGGCCCAAAGTTTATTTCTGTTAACCGATATTTTTGTTTTAAGCTTTTTTCGGTTGAACGTATTTCACTGTATATGTAATTAGTTTATAGGGGAATTTCGTTGTGTGGGGGTATGTGGGTCTAGGGTTTTTATTGAAAAAAAAATTTTTCGTTTATGCATGCAATACTGTTAAATAATTATGATTCCTAATATATTGTGAATAAAAGAATGCATGGGATAAAAATACATTTTTAAGTACATAAAGCTTTTAGAGCACCTAATTTGAGTTCTGAATAAAAAGTAAAAAATTAATACCCATATATACTACAATTAACGAAGACACCTATATATACAGTAAATTATATAAACTCATATTTAAAAAAGGAATGATTAATTATTATTCCTTTATCCATGAGGAACTCGTAGAAAAACAGATTTTTTGTCTTAGTCAATTCTTTTTTCACTAAAAAGTAATTATTCGTTGCTAATAGATGCTAGAAACAATTGTTTTTTTCCTTAATTCAGTTATAAAAAAAGGAAAGGAAGTAAATTGCCAATTTTCGTCTTAAAATAAAAATAAGATAACTTCGGCAATATTTAGCAAACACAGAAAAATTTTTACAGAAATATTACAAGTATGTTTTTAAGATATCAAATTAAATAAATAAATAAATAAATAAAAATAAATAAATAAAATAAAAATAGGCAAAGAGAAATTTATATAAATTGTGGCGTCTTTAATAACATGAATTATGATTGTATTTGTAAAAGGGATGTAGCAAAATTCAGAAAAAATATTTCTTTTTCTCATTTTTAAATTAACTTAAAAAAAAAAAAACAATACTTGTTATGGGGAATATCGTTTTTTTAAAAATAAAGATTTCTATAAATTTAAATTTTTGATAAAAATACCACAAAAAGATGTTTTTAATTTTTTTGCAAGCGAAAAAGGTTTAATTACAAGGGGTGTTTTGGAAAAAAAAGGGGACAAAATGTTAACAATTGCCTATCCACTTGGGAACTAGCGAGAATTTGGGATGTGAATGGGGGCTCGGGGTGGACGAGCATGCGGGGTATCCCCCCCTAAGCAAGGCGGGTTTTATGGGCATCCGGCTGTAGAAAGTTTCAATTGCAAAATCAAAGTTGGGCAGCGAAAAGGGGTTTTTCATTCTGTAGGGGGATACCCCTTTCGCGATGGGATCCGGGAGGCGGGCCGGGCCCACGGGGAAAAGTTGTTTTTTTTTTTTGGGTTTTAAGGCTTAAGGCCTCATTTTGGGTTTATCCCGAAAACACCACTAAAAGGTCCTCTTGGCGGCAGGCGTGAAAGGGCTGAGTGTTCAAATTCAAATAACTTGGGGCGGAGGGGTTATAACGACGCGGGGTATTGGCCCAATTTAAGGCAGATTTTGTGTATAAAACTTTTCTCGGGAAAAGGGGTTAATTTAAAAGCCCCCCCGTTGGGATTACTTTTTTGTTTTTTGGCCCAAAAAATTTTACGCCAAAAAAGGGGGGTTATTAAAGGTTCCGGGGAAAAAAGGGTCCTTCCCCGATCATGGTATGTTGCGCTCAGTCTTAAAAAAAATAAAAATCTTCATTTATACCCATAGTTCGTTTCGACTTTTTTTTTTGACAAAATTCGTCAAAATTCAATGCGACGTGTAAGTTTGAAAAGAATTGAAATTGATCATCTTTCTTAACCAAAAAGACAGAAAAATATATTGATCGAAATTGCAGAAGTGGGAGACTTATATTCTCTTTGAAAAAGGAAATGAATTTAATATTACATATCTAATTGTGTGTTCAAAATTTTCAAAACTAATGAAAATTTAAAAATGTCCCGTCCCCCTTTTTCTCTCAAAAAAATTTTTAAAAAAAAATAAAAAATTCCTTTTTTTTTTGGGAAAAAAAAAATTTTTTTTTTACGAAACAAATAAATGAAAGAAACAATCCATGATTTATGTAATGAAGGCGTGTACCTTCTCTCAATCTCGGAAAGTGGTTCTCTTCCTCTTTTGATGCGGAGACAGGGCTTTTGGCGATCGAAGCAATCACATCCGCATCGGCCGTCCTTGTAGATGCGGTTCGTGAACGGCACGGGACATTCTTGACATCTGCGAAGAAAATAAAGAGCTATCACTCAAAGGAAATCACAAAAATGAGCTTCGCAAGAATTCTTAAACTATGAGTTATTATGATTGTTAAGAACTAACAATTTGAGAAAACATTTTATAATGATTCTTACTCGATCAGATTTTGGATTGTTTGATCTTCAGCAGGTTAATCTGTTGTTCTCTAAAACTACAAGTACTAAGCATGTGGAATTTATATACTTGTATATATTTTAGTACCTCCTTTTTTCTTTTAAAATAAATTTTTGTACTTTGAAAGAAGTTTTTATACTTATTAATAGTATTTTTCAAGGCATTTCTTTGGAAAATAAATAATTTAAAAGTATGAAACGTATTTAATACGATTGCCGAAATATACGACAGCAATTTAAAAAATCAATATAAAGAAAAATTTTATAAATATATAAAAATTGTGCTATGAGAAATATGCATTTTAATCTCAAGAACCTGAAATCAGCAATAAAGTAGAGAATCCCAAATATCTCCAATCTTTTAAAGAAGCCTCAAAATCAAAGCTCACTTTACTAGATTTTTAAAGGTAATAAATCTTTAGAAAAACAAAGTTTGTGTATTTTTTTATAATAAATATTATGTAATAATTAACTCCTTCCCCTTTTTTTAAAATTCTTTCTTTCTCTGCCTTTGTTTCTAATACACATACACTTAATGTTGGCCATTAAAATTGCAACACTGGAGGATGGAAAACAAATAAGAAAGCTTTAGTTATTGTATATACACATCAATGCGGGGAAAAACATGTTTAAATTTATAAGCAATTAGGGAGTATACTGCTGTATACGAAACTTGTACACACAGCTGCCCCGTCTGGCAACTAAAAAGGCCCTAACCCTGTTAGCAGTCGCGTCTCCTTATCTTTGGACGACAGATACGAGGAAGTTTTTCCATCTACTTCTCAAAACTGTCCCGCATTTCTTCAATCGTAGTGGTGGTCTAGTACCTTAGGAACTCATTAACAAATGTTTCCAGTGGGTTAGAAAACTGGAGTACGTGCTGGGTAGAGCAAGGGTCGAACACCCTCTGTGTCCAATATAGGACATCATACGATGGGCAACATGCGGTCTTGCAATATCTTACTGATAGGGTACAGCCACTAGTTCTGAGAAATGTAATTGCCTGTTCAGATTACCGACGACACGAACTAGGTATTCAAGTCGTGCACCCAAGTGCTACGCTTTCCATTAAACCAAATGTAGGGCTCGTAAGACGACATCGAATGGAAACAGGATATGTGCTCCTTAGGTGCCTCCAGACATGGATATATTTACGTTGTTGCTCCATACAGAATCGAGATTCATGTGAAAAGTCGATGCCGAGCCCTTCTGCATCCGTCACTGCGTGTATTTAAGTTACAGTGTCAAAGTGTGACGGATCTATCCGCGTATTTTCTTTAAATCCTCTTGGGAAGTCTTTAGGCTATCAATTCGCGTTTACTCACAACCAACCCTTTGAAGAAGAACGTGATATTTAAATTATTTCTACTATATATAGTCTAGGTTTTCTAGCTAGAGAGAGAAGGAGAGATAGGATAGATTGCTACTGATCAGATATTTTATATCGTATTTCAAATATTTGATAGGAGAAAGAATTAAAGTGACGATTGGTCACTAAAGCGTAATAGTGTTAAGATAACTGGAACAGCAGATTTGCAATAAGAGGGTTGATATTGATAGTCTTCTCACAATTCGTGCATCTCGCAGTTAATCCACATACTGAATTCTTAGACATTTTATCTTCTTGTTGAAATTACTTGAATTGAGTTGATAAATTGTTTGATCAATAAATAGATTGATTTTGAATATGTCTGGTGTTCCTTCCTCACACCTCTAGGCGGGCAAGAGAAAGAGCCAAATCTCTCTACAAAAGTAAGCCCCAACAATGGTGCTGTGCTGACAGTTAGAGGTGCACGAGTGTTATTATCGCACTGTCCGTCGCTTGTCGTGTTGTAAATAAGCTCATTTCCTGATTGTCGCCATATGATCCACCCTGCAAGCAGACCTGATAACGTCGCCTGTCTTCTCGGGGGCTCATTGCGGAAGGTCGTTAAGTATAACCCTTTTAAAGTCATTTATTTCATATTTAAACGGCAGTCGGTTGGTTCTGATTAATACGAGTAGCAATATCATGGAAATATAAACCACATACTTGATATGCCTTGATACTTCCATTATTGAATTAGGACACGTGAAGGTAACCGTATATCCTTATACAAGGATAACACGATCTGCTCACAAGTAATTAACATTCAAATACGATTTCCAAACGAGAAACTCATTTCGTTATTTACCTTTCAAGCACTGTTTGAGATTCCTTTTCTCCCTCCAGTGTTATTATGTTTAAATGCTAATCGTTTGCATAACACAACATATTACTTTTATACAAACTGAACACTTTCATCGCGGTAAAAGCGAGCCTTTGTCCCTGCGCTGAATGTCTTTGCCGGTTTCCTTAAAGCTAAAATTGGAGCAATAAATAAAATCCTTCAAAACTTGTTTATTTTACTTCGAAAAATAAAAATCAATTACTTTCAATAACAAGTCTCACTATAATGATTTATTTGTGGGTCTCGAATGACGAGTTATTTCGTACTCGCGATGAAAGTGTTAATATTTGGATCATCAATTCTTCATGATGTTGAAAATTATATTTATGAATTTAGAATCAACATTCTTTCAATTTAGTACATAATAATTTCACATAATAATTAAGTTATCAATAAAAATACAACGCATATATATAAAAAAAGGAAGAAAAACTTTTGAAATTAATTAAAGGAAATCAGATTTTCCATCAGGATAATATTTATATCCGATTTTGGTAAAATGTTATAGACGAGAAAACTATAAATAACAGCGACAAAATGAAAACGGTTCCTGCCTTTTTCCTTATTTATGGTCAGTTACAAAATTTGGTTTCATTTCATAAAAAAATTCAACATGAACAATTTTTAAAAAAATATTAACTTCTAAAGTGATTTAAAAGGTCCATTAAAAAAATAGTAATAATTTTTCAGTACATATCTTTTAGGAATTTTTTTGTAAAAGCTGATTACTTACATATTTTATTAAGATTATTTAAAACGCATGAAATGAAAAAAATATAAATAATTTTATTTTTGTACTATTACACAATAATGTAAACACTGCCAAATATTCTAATATTTAAAATTCATAGCGCTAAAATTCAAATTCTTATTCTGTTTATACTCGAATATATTAAAAAAAAAAAACTGAAAGCTCCTTATATTAGCTGAGGCTAAAGAATAAAAAAAATGTATTTCGCAAATCTGAATCGATTTTCTTTAAAAAGTAAAAGTTGACAGAAAGCTCAATAGATGGCAGCACGAGCTAACACCATATTGTTAAAACACGGGGAAATCCCGGGAAATTTAGATACAAATATATATATATATATATATATAAGAAGCACTATTCACATTGAAAATTTGCTGTCTAATTCGAATATCTACTTGGTTAAAAAGAATAAAAATTTAATTTTTATTTGACTTTCAAAGACATTCTCACATTTTATTCATCATATATATAAAATACTTCTTTTCATATGTTGTTGACATATAATGGTATATAAAAAAAACGTTTTTTCAGATTTTATTTAATATCTAAATAAAGCAGTTCGTTTGTTTCTGTATTATAATGCAGAAATATAGCTTTAAAATAAAGGGTATTGAAAAATTTACTGTTGCATAATTAATTTTATGAATGTAAATACAGGGGTGGCTCTAGGGCCGGACAAACCGGACCCCTGCCCGAGTCGGCAAATTTTAAGGGCGGTATTTACATCAAATTAAAAAAAAAAAAATTGTTACAAGAATTTTTTATATGTTTTCTGAAATATTATTGGGTGTTAATTTGGCATTTCATTTAACATATCTCATTTTCTTATTTTGTGTACTCCGTAAGTTTCAAGTAAGTTTTCTTTTATGTTAAAACTTGTAGGGTTCGAGGCGGAAGTATATATTTATTCATGAAATTTGATTTGTATGATCTTTCACTTATAACTTTCTCCTCATCCCGGAGCGGGGTCACATCGGGCATTTCTTTCATCCATATGATGCCCGGTATCAGTTATCCTAAAGGGGACGGGGGTAGTTGGGGTTTTTGGTAGATGGAGTGCAATAGGAGATAAATGTTTCGTTTTAGCTTTGAGTGTAGTTACTATAAGTTAAAATAAACGCTCGTGTCCCCACCATCAATAGACTCTTTTTCGAAGAAATTAGCCTGCTGTAATGGGTGATTCCTTCTCTTAAATTTTACTCGTTTGAAATAATAAAAGGTAATTACGTCCTTAATTCCGAATTATTTTGTATTTTTTAAGGCTTAAAATAATATATATATCAGTGGCGTAACGGAGAATATTAGGCCCTCTGCTGTAAAGTCAAGGTGGTCCCCCGCGATGGGAGTGTACATTAAGCCACTGATATATATATATATATAAAAGGGAAGGTTGGCTGGCCAAAAAACATGTTCAACCCCACTTTTATATCATTTAATTTTTATATAATAACTGTCCTAAGTCAGTAATGTTCATAGCACTGCAGCATCCATTTTATATTTATTATCTCGATTACTCTTTTGTCCTTCATTGTGTGATTTTCCTGCTGTCTATGTGTTTGTCGAATGTTATTGTTTGGATGTGATCTCTTGTTAGTAGAGAATTGGCTTATATATATATATATATATATATATATATATATATGTTATTAATTTTATTCTGCTGCCTTTTTGTTCGCACAAGAATTATTCAAGTTTTATAAGTGAGAACAATTTATCTAATTAAATATAATTTTTTTTTTGGTTTGGAAAGAGTGGCGGCATTTTCCATTTTAGTCCGGGGCGGCAAAACTGCTAGAGCCGTCCCTGGTAAATATTGCTCTTTCAGATCAAAAGTTCAAGTAAAACGAGAAATTCCCATAAAAATAAAATGTAAAAAGGAAATTAACTGAAGGTAACATACTAAAAATGAAATAAAAGCGTATGGAAAAAAATGCTCTATCAGAGTCAAATAATTGATAGATTTTAAATATCTATAAAATAATCTTATAATCGATATATGGTCGACATCAACGAATTGGAAAAAAGCAAAATAAGTATATGCTTCAACGAATAATTGAAAGTAGTTTGAATAAATATAAAGAAAGATTAAGTAAAACGCATATTATTTATATAAGCAGCAAATTTTTTAAATTTATTTAAAGGTTTTATGAAAGTCAGCATAAGAAACACTTTTCAAAATCTACGCAAAACGAGGGAAAAAAATTGGGGTTAAAACAGTGGCGTAACGGAGAATATTAGTCCCCCTTGCAAAGTCAGCTTTTGGTCCCCAACCCTGGTATGTCCCGGGGGTCAGTCGGGGTTTTGCGTCTCATAAAACCCCCCCCCTTTCCCCACAATGCGGGGGGGGTCGTTCCCTCCGCTGGTTTCCCAAAAAATATATCAAAATAGATTACTCTGAGTGTGGGGATTTTATTAAAAAATAGTCCCAACATTAACTTCATAGAGACAATGTTGCAATATTTTTCTACATAGAAATATTTCGCGCGAGTTTGAATCCTATTCTCTTTAACATAAGTAAATATAAATTTATATCACTTAAAAGTATTTTTGGCGTCCACTGGCATTTGACGCATATATTACAATACGTACCATCATAGTATGCTTTTTAGATATTTAAAAAATGGAGTAATAAGCGTGTTTTAAAACCTTTGTATTTTTTTGTCTCATCGATTTAACATGTCAGCCCAATGTCGGTTTCGGCTAATGGGGGGAAAATTTTGAAAGGGGATAATGCAAGTCTTAAATTAAAATTATAAGGGTTTTGTGATCACACCCCGATTAGTATTGTATGAATGGCTCGCTTTAATATCCCAATTGTTACTATAATTTTTGCTACAATGACTTTAATGCGAAAATAAATTTTAAATTTTATTTAACAATTGCCCGATAAAGGTTGAGGTTTGTACGATTTATACATACAAGATGATAAATCAGCGTGCAAAAATACTTCCCCCGGTAATTTTAAAATTTTAAAAAAAACATGTACAAAAAGAAATTTTAAAAAGGGGCCAAAAAAAAATTTGAGATGAAAAACAAATTTTAATTTTCCAAAAAACAAATGTAAAGGGATTTGGGAAGGGTTAAAAAAACTTTTTTGGGGAAATCGCATTTTTATATTTCCCCAAAAAGATTTTTTATTTAAAATTAAAAAGGTAAATTAAAAACTGTTAGGACAGAAAGGTTTAAAAAAAACATATCAGAAAAGTATTTTCCCCAATATACATCTATAATAAATTTTTTAAACTGTTTTCCCAAATTTCCATTTCACTAATGATTTGGACAAACCCTAACCTGCTCTTGGAATTGATAGTCATTAGGTTTTGGTATAAAAATATTTATTAGGTAACACATTAAGTATAGGATCTCGGTTATTCGCTAAGCCTCCCAAAATACTTTTATTTTAAAAGCAACCCTTCCCATTTACAACAATAAATTACTATTTACTTCTGACGCTTAATCCCATTAATTTTTTCATCACGATTAACCTGCCTTTTACAGTCAAACAAGTCTTCAAAACCCAAACCAAAAAGGTTCAGAAAAAAATCCAAAAAAAGGAATCAGTATTGTGGAACATTTTTTTGGGACATATATTTTCTAGTATAAAAAAGTCCCAACTTTTAAGGGAATTATAATCCTTAAAAAGTAAAACAATACTTCCTTTTTTTAAAAAATAAAATTCTATCCCGTTTTTTCTGGGGAAAATATTTAGAAAGGGAAAATATTCTTAATTGTATATTTAAAAATATCAGGTTTTCAATTACACAAATTTTTTCGTCTAAAAACCTTAAGGTTATAAAAAGTATTTTTTCTAATCACTTCCAACAACTTGGTAATATGCAACATCAAAAACTATCTTATTTTGAGAGAGCTACTTTTATATAACTTGACAACCATAAAAACGCACAGGAAATGCCTTTTTAAACTAATTATAATCGAGAATTTTAAAGATAAGTGCTAAAATTCTGCAATATATCAGATTGATTTTATATTTCTTGAATAATTTTTTCATGGGCGTTTCTACTTCACACAAACTCCAATTTTTGTTAGTCGAGGGAGCCGAAAAAATTTCCGGGAAAATGAGGGGGAAAAAAGGGCAAAAATAATGGTATTTTGGTTTCCTAAGTGATCTATATAAACTTTAAGGGGTCTACCAGAAAGCATATTTTATTTCGGGGTCCATAATATTATTTGTTTCAAATGAGCTGCCTTTTGATAGCTAAGCCATTTGTAGAAACGGCCAAAATCCCCCAAAAGTGGAAGTCCCCTTTTTAAAGGGGCGCCCTCGGTTTGGGACTTGGTTTTGGGTTTTGAAATTTTTAAATTTTTTTTTCAATTCCCAAAATCCCGGTCGATGCTAAATATTACCGTGATTTAATTTTTCTAGAGTACCAGAGGCCAAATTAATTAAATCAAGGGATCTCTTTTTAACATGCCACATAATCCAAAGACCAAATTTCCTACGTTTTCCATCCCCAAAAAATCTATCAATCCCGCGGCCCAAACCCAATTTTGGGCTTTTCGAAGGGGGGCTTTCTATCTCCAACCACCAAAAACCGGTGGGTCTTTATATAATTTAAGGGGTTCTTACTAAAGTAATATTAATAAAATTAGCTATATATATATATAATAATGAAATAAATTCATGCCATACAGAAAGCCTGATATTCCGGGATAGAGGATGTTTGTATTTCTTGGAATCTTCTGTAGACTTAACGGAGAAAAAATTACCCATAGGAAAACTGTTGAAAAAATTATTTAAGCACCAACTTATATAGAAAGAGTTTGTTAGTTAAAGGTAATCATTTGATAGCATAGTGAGTAACAGATACCTCGTGATGTTATTTATTATCTGTAAGTGAATGTTATCGTTCTGGGGGAATATTTAAAAAATTATTTTGAAATACCTAAAGTGGGGGGTTTGCGTGGCTTTTCGAAAATTTTAAAGGGCCCCTTTCAAATACATTTTCCCTTTAATATTTTATAAATTGATTAAACCGCCCCCCGGGGCATTTCGACTTTGCCCCAAATCCTCCCCCCTTCCGCGATCAGGGTGTACGTTACGTCACTGAATTTGTGGCTTCTGGGATGAACAATGGTACAGCTGAAACCCCTCCGAATAGTACTATAAAAATATTCATTTTCAATAATTTAATATTTATATACTTTTAACTTTTATTTTACAATTGCTCTCTTCAATATTGAACTTTATGAGGCTTAAAAGAAATATAGGAAATATAGTTTCACAAACAGTAAACATACAACATTAGCTTGCGTGGGACCCTGTAAAAAGGGAACGCTCTAAAAAAAGTTGAAAAGTTTAAATTTTTTTAAATTTTTTGCGAAATTTCTAATTATTCCAAAAAAAATTCAAAATAAATGCAAATTCAACAAAAATAGAAATTTTTTCAAAAAAAAATGTCAGATTGATTTTATCTTTGTTGAGTGTTTTTTATGGGGTTTCTATTCACAAAACTTCAATTTCTGTTAGCCGAGACAGTGAGAAATTCTAGGGGGACTGGGTAACTAAGTCAAGACTAATTCTTTCGAAAAGAACGGGTGTTTATCGAATTTTAAGAAAAATCAATGCGCCACCTTACAAAAAAATAACCCAACTTGAGGAACCCAGGGGGGGAAAAAACCTAGAGGATTTTAATGTCTATACAAGAACAGGCTCATTTGGGATATATTCGAAGCCAATATGTTTTCTTTTAAAACTTCCTAAAATAAGCCATTTTAAAATTCTCACAATATCCTACACAAAATATTACATTCATAATAGATACTAATTCAGGTACACTACGTTCGGAACCGTGATTTTTCAAAAAAGGGGACAAGGAATATTGTTTTTTAGGAATTTTTTTTGTAAAAGTTGAATACTTACATATTTTATTAAGATTATTTAAAACGAATGAAATGAAAAAATTATAAATATTTTTATTTTTGTTCTATTACACAATTATGTAAACACTGCCAAATTTTCTAATATTTAAAATTCAAATTCTTATTCTGTTTATACTCAAATACATTTTTTAAAAAATCCGAAAGCTCCTTATATTCACACTGAGGCTAAAGAATAAAAAAAAAATGTATTTCCCAAATCTGAATCGATGTTCATTAAAAAGTAAAAGTTGAAAGAAAGCTCAATAGATGGCAGCACGAGCTAACAGCATATTGTTAAAAAACGGGGAAATACCGGGAAATTTAGATACAAAAATAAGAAGCACTATTCACATTGAAAATTTGCTTTCTAATTCCAATATCTACTTGGTTAAAAAGAATAAAAATTAAATTTTTATTTGACTTTCAAAGAAATTCTCACATTTTATTTATCATATATATAAAATACTTCTTTTCATATGTAGTTTACATATATATTATAATGGTATATAAAAAACACTTTTTCAGTTTTTATTTAATATCTAAATAAAGCAGTTCGTTTGTTTCTGTACTATAATGCAGAAAGATAGCTTTAAAATAAAGGGTATTGAAAAATTTAAAGTTGCATAATTAATTTTATGAATGTAAATACAGGGGTGGCTCTAGGGCCGGACAAACCGGACCCTTGCCCGGGGCGGCAAATTTTAAGGGTGGTATTTACATCAAATTAGAACAAAAAAAAAAAAAAATTGTCAAAAAAAAATATTTGATATATTTTTTGAAATATTATTGGGTGTTAATTTGGTATATTTCCTTTAACATATCTTATTTTCTACTCTAAGTTTAAAGTAAGTTTTCTTTTACGTTAAAACTTGTAGGGTTCAAGGAGGAAGTATATGTTAATTCATGCAATCTGATTTGTATGATCTTTCACTAAAAACTTTCTCCTCATCCCGGAGCGGGGTCACAACGTGCATTTCTTACACCCATACGATGCCCGGTGTCAGTTATCCTAAAGGGAACCGGGGTAGTAGGAGTTTTGGTAGATAGAGGGCCACAGGAGATAAATGTTATGTGTTAGCCTTAAGTGTAGTAACTATACGTTAAAATAAACGCTTGTGTGTGTGTGTGTGTGTGTGTGTGCCCCCACCATCAGTAGACTCTTTTTCGAAGAAATTAGCCTGCTGAAATGGGTGATTCCTTCTCTTAAATTTTACTCGTTTGAAATAATAAAAGGTAATTACGTCCTTGATTCCGAATTATTTTGTATTTTTTAAGGCTTAAAATAATATATATATATCAGTGGCGTAACGGAAAATATTAGGCCACCTGCTGCAAAGTCAAGGTTTTGAGCCCCCTAGAACCCTGGGCCCCCGCGATGGGGTGTACATTATTCCACTGATATATATATATATATATATATATATATATATATATATATATATATAATTATTATTATTAATATTACTATGCTGCCTTTTTGTTCGCACAAGAATTATTCAAGTTTTATAAGTGTGAACAATTTATCTTTTTGAATTATAATTTTTTTTTTTTTTTGGTTTGGAGAAAGGGGCGGCATTTTTCATTTTTGTCCGGGGCAGCAAAACTGCTTGAACCGGGGCTGGTAAATATTCCTCTTTCAGATCAAAAGTTCAAGTAAAACGAGAAATTCCCATAAAAATAAAATGTAAAAAGGAAATTAACTGACAGTAATATACTAAAAATTTTAATGAAATAAAAGTGTATGGAAAAAAAATGTTCTATCAGAGTCAAATAATTGATAGATTTTAAATATCTATAAAATATTTTTATAATCGATATATGGTCAACATCAACGAATTGGAAAAAGCAAAATAAGTATATGTTTCAACAAATAATTGAAAGGAGTTTGAATAAATATAAAGAAAGATTAGTATTAAACAATATATTATTTATATAAGCAGCAAAGTTTTAATTTATTTCAGAAGTTTATGTAAGTCAGCATAAGATACACATTGCAAATCTACGCAAGAACGAGGGAACCGATTGATTCAAACAGTGGCGTAACGGAGAATATTAGGGTGCCCTTGGAAAGTCAGCTTTTGGACCCCAAGCCCAAATATGTACTTGGGGTCAGTCAGGCTTTGGGCCCCCTTCCCCCGTAATGCGGAGGTGTACTTTACGCCACTGGTTTAAAAAAATATAACAAAACAGATTACTCTGAGGGGAGTTTTTATTAAAAAAATAGTCCCAACATTAACTTCACGAAGACAATGTTGCAATATATTTTCTATATAGAAAAATATTTCGAGTTTGAATCCTATTCTTTAACATAAGTAAATATGAATTTATATCTCTTAAAAGTATCTTTGACGTCCACTGACATTTGACGCATATATTACAATACGTATCATCTCAGTATGTCATTTTAGATAGTTAAATTGGGATAATAAGCGTGTACTTCATACACTGTGTACTTTTTTTAGTCTCATCGATTTAACATGTCAGTCACAGTGTCGGATTTCGGCTAATGTGAGAGGAAATTTTGTAACGGGATAATGCAATGCCATAATTCATTATAATGGTCTTGTGATCACACTCCGATTAGTATTGTATGAATATGGCTCGCTTTAATATACATGATACTATAATTTTTGCTACAATGACTTTAATGCGTAAAAAAAGATTCCCAAGTGTTCCTATTTTAACAGTGGTTTTGATAAGGATTATGGGTGTATACAAGATATATACATACAAGATGATAATCATCAGCGTGTTTTGAATATACTTCTATGGTATTACAATCATCATTAGAAACACGTACAAAATAATTTAACATAGGATAACAATAAATTTGAGATGAAATGTTGTGATGAGTACAAAAAATGAAGTGCAGAGTATTGCAATAAGATTATTTATTTTTTTAAGAGACTTGCATTTTTATATTCCAAAATGCGATTTTGGCCCTAGTTAACAGGCCCTTATTAAGGCTGTTAGGACAGAAAATTAAAAAATACATATATCAGAAGAGAATATCCCCCAATATATTTCTATATTAATTTTAATCTGTTTTCAGTTTAACCAGTACACTAATGATTTGGACGAATCCCTAAACCTGCTTGGAATTGATAGTCATTAGGTTTTGGTATAAAAATATTTATTAGGTAACCCATTAAGTAGGATCTCGTTTATTCTCTAAGCCGTCAAGATTCTTTTATTTTAAAAGCACTACTTCTGTTCTAGCAATGAAGTTACTATTTACTTCTGACGCTTAATCCTATTTAATTTTATCATCAGGATTAACCTGCCTTTTACAGTCGAAACAAGTCTTCAAGCCGAAACTCGAAAAAGTGTTCAGAAAAATCCAAAAACGGAATCCGTATTGTAGAATATTTTTGGTACATATATTTTTTCTAGTATAAAAATGTCATTAACTTTTAACTGTGAATATATATAATCCTTAAGAATGTAAACTATACTTCCTTTTTTCAAAAGTAAATTCTATCAGTTTTACTGAAGTATTTAAAAGGAATATATTCTTAATTGTATATTATGCAATATACGAGTACAATTACACAAATTAACAATTTTTTAACAATGCTAAGAGTGGTAGAAGTATTATCTAATGACTTCCAACAACTTGGTAATATGCACCATCAAAAACTATCTTATTTTGAGCTACTTCTATATAACTTGACAACCATAAAAACGCACAGGAAACGAACTTTTAAAAATGTTTTTTGCTATTGATAAAAAAGAAAATAATTATAATCGAGAATTTTAAAGATAAGTGCTAAATATCTGCAATATATATCAGATTAATTTTATCTTTTTTGAATATTTTTTATGGGAGTTTCTACTTATAATCCTCCAATTTCTGTTAACAAACTCCAATTTCTGTTAGCCGAGGGAGCCGAAAAATTGTAGTGAACTGAGGTAACTAAGTCAAGACTAACGGTATTGCAATAGTTTCCTAATGTGAGTTTATATAAACTTTGAGGGGGTCTACCAGAAAGCATATTTTATTTCGGGGTCCCTAATATTATTTGTTTCAAATGAGCTGCATTTTGGTAGCTAAGCCATTTGTAGAAACGGCAAGTCCCCAAGAGTGGAAGTCCTTTCAATGGTGGTGCCATCCAGTGGCACCTCCGTAACAAGATTGTGATGTTTGAATTTTTTATTCAATTCTAACTCGCGTCAATGCTAAATATTGCCGTGATTTAATTTTGCTGAGAGTACCAGAGCCAAATTGATACTCAAGGGATCTCTTTTACATGCCACATAATCATATGACAAACATTCCTACGATTTTCACATCCCATAAAATCTTTCAACTCCAGCCGGGCTCAAACCCGCAATTTTGGGCTTTTGAAGCGAGCATGCTACCCCACATCCACCAAACCGAATGGGTCCTTATATAATTTAAAAGGTTCTTGCTAAAGTATTATTAATAAAATTAGCTATAATAGTGAAATATATTCATGCCATACAGAAAGCCTGATATTCCGGGATAGAGGATGTTTGTATTTCTTGGAATCTTCTTTAGGCTAAACGGAGGAAAAATTACCCATAGGAAAATTGTTGAAAAAATCATTATTTAAGCACCAACTTATACAGAAAAAGTTCATTAGTTAAAGGTAGTCATTTGATAGTAAAGTGCAGGGATGGCGAACCAATGGCACGCGACGCAATATTTTGGGCACGCCGCCGATCACAACGGTTTGCATTTTAGTTCAAAATAACAAAGTTAACTATGAAGTATTACGAATAAACGCGAGTGATCGGTCGTGTTTTTACAGAAGTATGCCAATATTTAAAAGAATTGAACGTAAGGCCTCAAGACGCAAATAAAAAATATTATTTTCAAGAGGGATCTCAACGCTTTTGACGCTAAATTGCATGTCTTCAGAAACGATATTATTAGAAGAAACTACAAGTTTTTCCCGAACTTGAAAAAACCGGACGAAGAGAAAGTTATTGAAGAACCTATTTCTATAATTATTATGTACCCTGATGTAACTTCATTTGAAAAACTGAAGTCCCTATTCTAATGGTTGTAAATTGAGGAATTTGAAATGCAACTGATTGATTTCTAGTCTAGTTCAATATGGATTCAAAAATCTATTGAAACAAGGAAAATGTTGAAACTGATTGAAACAGAAAAATTAACAAGCAATTTAAGTTAGAATGCCAGCAAAACGAAATTTTGGAAACATAGAATTCGATTCCAGATGCATTTAACTGTTTAAAGAAGGTGGCTCATGCAATTTTAACCATATTTTCATCTATCTATATGCCCGAGAATCATTATTTTCAGAGATGAATAACATTTAAGACTTACTAAGAAACTATTTGGCAGATGACTTTAATTCAGCATGCGTTCTGCTAAAAGTAACATCTTACAATCCTAATGTAAGTTATTTGTCATCTAATCGACAACAACAGAAGCCACACTATTGTTGCTTTAATTTGAATTACACGTATATCTAAAACATTTACTGCTATACAGTGCAACATGTATTTTTTAACAATAAATAAAGAGTTTTGAGTTGTAAGAATTTAGTTTTATTATTTTCTCAAAAATCACAAGTCAAAATTATTTGACGGCACGTCTATACTCCATTAAACATTTTTTAAGAAAAAATGGCACATAGATCCAAAAAGGTTCACTACCCCTGGTATAGTGAGTAGCAGATACCCCGTGATGTTATTTATTAATTGTAAGTGAACGTTATTGCTCTAATTAAAGAGTACTTAAATAATAATATGCTTCCGTAAGTATCTACAAGTAGTGGTTGTGCAGTGGGGTAACCGAGAATATTAGGGCCCATTTGAAAAGTCAGGTTTTTTTCCTTTAATATTTTATAAACTGATTAAACCTGTACCTGGTGGCAGTCAGGCTTTAAGCTCCCTGAAATCCTGTCTCTCCCCCCCCCCCGAGATGCGGGGGTGTACGTTACGCCACTGGGTTGGTGACTTTTGGGATGAACAATGGTACAGCTGAAACCACACCGAATGGTAATATAAAAGTATTAATTTTCAATAATTTAATATTTATATACTTTTAACTTTTATTTTACAATTGCTCCCTTCAATTGCTATTGAACTTTTTTTATGAGGCTTAAAAGAAATATAGGAAATATAGTTTCACAAACAGTAAACATACAACATTAGCTTACGTGGGACTCCGTGTAAAAGTTAACGCTCTAAAAGAGTTGAAACTTTTGATTTAAATTTTTAATTTCTGTGATTGAAATTTCTCATTATTCGCAAAGAAATTCAAAATAAGTGAATACTATAGTTCAACTAGAAAATAGAATTATGTCTAAAAAAATATGTCAGATTGATTTTATCTTTGTTGAGTGTTTTTTCATGGGCGTTTCTCTACTTCACACAAACTTCAATTTCTGTTAGCCGAGACAGTAGAGAAATTCTAGTGTGGACTGAGGTAACTAAGTCAAGACTAATTACTTCTCAGAAAGAACGGAGTGTTTAATTATGGTATTTCTAAGAAAGTCAATGTGCGCCTTACCTTACAATTTAAAAACAACCCAACTTCTGAGGAACCCGTAGGGGGAATAAACCTGTGAGGATTTTAATGTCTATACAAGAACAGGCTCATTTGGGATATATTCGAAGCCAATATGTTTTCTTTTAAAACTTCCTAAAATAAGCCATTTTAAAATTCTCACAATATCCTACACAAAATATTACATTCATAATAGATACTAATTCAGGTATTCGACTACGTTCGGAACCGTGATTTTTCAAAAGGGTACAAGCGAATATTGTTTTTCAAAATTTAGTGTCATTTTGATTAGAATGCACGCATAAAATTATTTTACGGATGTTATTATATTAAAAAATTATTTAAATGCAATATTGTGGCAAAAAATTAACTTAGAATAACCTTTTTTCCAGATGTTTTCCTTTTATGAAAAATCCTTCCATAATAACAATATTTTTCTTATATATAGGCTAAGACCTCCAGAGCGTCTGAAATAGGATTTTTTAAAAATTCACAATGCTTTCAGAGTTACTGCCAATTGAAATAATTATATTGGTGTTTTTTTTTTTTTTTGTTAAAATTTCTCCACTCTGATGTATTAAAATATGGATAAAACCACTTCTGAGTTATATATTTAAAAAATCCTAGTTCAGGCTCTTTACAGAGGTCTGAGCTATATATAGAAGAAATATTATTATTATGAAGACGTTTTCCATAAAAAGAAAATGCTTTGAAAATAGGTAATTCTATGTTCATTTTTTGCCAAAATACTGCATTTTAATAATTTTTTTATTGTAATATTATTCTTAAAACACTTTTATGCGTACTTTCTAATCTAAGTGACACTAATTGTTACAAAAAAAATATTCGTTTGTGAGCTTTTGAAAATAATGGTTCCGAACATAGTCTCGGACCCCTTAAGGTATCCGACTACGTTCGAAACCATGATTTTGCAAAATCGTATAAATGGATAATATTTATGATATTTAGTGTCACTTAGATTAGAAAATGTATATAGAATTGTTTTAAGAATAGTATTACAATAAAAAGTTATTTAAGTACACTATTTTGACAAAAAATGAACATAGAATGACTAATTTTCAAAATATTTTCCTCTTGTGAAAAATGCTTCTATTATAATAATATTTTGTGCCTGTATATAGATCAGACCTCTCTACAGAGGCTCAACTAGAATTTTTGAAATATATAACTTAGAAATGGGTTTATCCATGTTTTACGACAACAGAGAGAAGTTTTAAGAAAAGAACGCCGATAATTATTTCAATGGGTTGTAACTCTGAAAATAATGTGAATTTTTTAAAAATCATAGTTGAGCCTGTGTACAGTGATCTGAGCTATATACAGGCAAAGTATTATTATAAAAGAAGCATTTTTGACAAAAGGAGAACATTTTGAAAAAAGCTTATTCTAAGTTAATTTTTTGCCGAAATATTGTATTTTAGTAATTTTTTTTGTCAAAATATTCTTAAAACCATTTTATGCATGTATTATAATCTAAGTGAGACTAAATATCATGAAAATTACCCATTTATGCGCTTTTTTAAAATCACAGTTCCGAACGTAGTCGGATACCTTAAATGGTTTTCAAAAAGTTGCTCACATATTATTGTGAGTTCATTAACTGCTGGAAGAGGATAAACAGGGTTTGACCTTTGAGACCATTCGTTTGAGAAAAGTGGGACCTTTTGTACAAAAATGCCGTCTGAGTTTTTATAATAATAATAGTTTCGGGCAGCGAAAAGAATTAAGCTTTTATATAATATACATTTTTGTTTATTTAATTACTTTGTCCAAACAAGAACTTTAATTGTAAATAATTTTCAATTTAAATCTCACTTAGATGAGTTAATTACCGTAAGTTAACTTTAAAAAGAACATGTATATACAGAAGGATATTTTTTTTTAATCAATTTTATTAAGAGTCATCTGTATCTCGATGTAACAGAAGAAATAGCTCCAAACTAGGTATGGAGACGAATGACGACATGGGAAATAGGATTCCGTGAAAAAAAAAATCTAATTCCAAAACTAACACGTGCTGTCAATAACGTTGACAGTACCATTCTAAGTAGAATGTGACAGGAATTGGACTATCGCATTGATGTATACCATGTGACCAAAGGTTCACATATAGAACACCTGTAAAATATGCAAATATATCTTAAAATGTTTTTGTATTCTTTCATATGCTCTATTTTGCTGTATTTATCTTAGTTTTTTTTAATACAGTGCTCCGAAACCTTGGAGGGAATTATGAATATAACCCTGTATTTTAGCTTTCATATGATAATAATAACAGACATAGAAAAAACTGCTTCCAATACGTAAGAAAAGCCATTCACATCAACGAGTAAATTGAGAACAAAGTATTTGAAGTACTTCCTCATATATAATTCATACATTTAAAGTTTCTTAAATCATATGTTCTGTGAACTGGTACACATCCCCAATTTTTAAGAATTTGGGGTTTAGCAGGAACTAAATATAATAGTCGAACGAAAAGAGTTATAATGAATAATAAGCCAAATATAATTTTTGTAGTCTATAGAAAAAAAAAAGATTTCCTCGACCTTTTCGTCGAAAAATGACGGAAATTATTGATGTGAGAGGGATTTTTGTATGTTCTTTTTTTCTAATTATTGCTAACAAGATGTTACATAACAGAAGAGTTGGATCTCGTAACAGAATCATGAATAACGAGTGTGGATTTTTGTATAATTAATTTGTTAATATTTAAAAGTAATGTATATAAGTGAGTGACATGAAACTAAATATAGCACTAAAATATCCAGGTCATAGGCTTTAAAAGGATACGAGACGGCAGGATGTCGAATCAAACAAAAATGTAAAAAGGTTAGATTTGAGATAAATCACATGGTACAAAGTAATTTACTAGTTGAAACCTAGGCTCCTGAAATGGGAAATATTTCCATGTTGTCATTTGTCAGTATTATATCGAGTTACTCTTTATGCTGACACTATGTATGACGACTAATTTCGGGAAATCAGTGGGAGAGAAAAAGTCATTGACCGTTCGAAATGAGAAAAGTAGGATGACGAAATGTTCCCATATAAATTCTCAAAGCCTAATGGTAAATGAATGCGATTCTGTCCAATTCCATTTGCTTACATTCGGCTTCGTGATGATAAATTTATGAAGCGAAAGCAACATAAAAAATCGCGACTAATTACGCTTCATACAGAAATAAAACATTCTAATCGTAAATTATTTTAGAAAAGTAATTAATTGCTAATGAAAAGGAAGACGTAGATGATTTGTCAAGGGAAGACTCCAAGTGTTCTAGACGACGGCAAGTTGTATGTGATCCGTTAATGATACAAGAAACATGTCTAAAATTTCATATACGTGAGTTGTAGTAGCATAAATATTAGATAAAGGAATTTTTGCAAGTTCAAGCCTGTCACAGAGCCGAGAAGGTTCCAGTAATGTGCTTCAATCATCTACATGTCAGATTCATAATTCTTTAAGGTTTTTTTAGGGTTAGCTTCGAGATTTTTTCATTTAGTTTTATTCTTTTGTCATTATTATTAAAAAGAAACACACAATGGATTTATTGGAGAAGTATGACACATCCAGGAATCAGAAGATATCACGATACTTGGAAAGGGATTGCTTAGTTGGATACTTCCCTTTAGAAAGGTTAAGTATGATCCAACATGAGGATCTGAAACGTGCAGTATTCTATTCGGAAGTTTTGCTGAATCAAGTCTTAATTCAGCAACTTTTCACCAAACTGAGATATTGGTTCCTGTTCCATCAAGAAGAGGAAAGAAAGGTTTCTTTCTTCCAATTATTCTTATTATCTCTTTTTCTCTTTTCTAAATATTAATTCAGAGAAATAATTCTCTTAAATAGCAAATCTTTTGATTTTAAATTAAACTACATTAACTGAAAATGTACACACAATTTCAAATTTTTTAATGGTGTGGAAAAGCTTTTAATACATTTAAAATATATATTCAGGGAAGACGAATGGAAAATGAAGATTTTACTACAGTTATCAGACTTTGGTTAGATAACTGAGGAAAGATGAATGGTTTTACAATGATACTTTGGCAAATTAAAGCATCTTAAAACCATTAAGGAATCAGTCTCAAACTCAGGTCAGTTAAACTTTACAGGTCAGTTAACTCTTTACAGTATGGTTCTCCAGAATTCTTAAGCATGGATATATCAAAGTGACTCGTTAAGAAATTTGAACATTATTAGAAAACATATTCTTATTTGAAAAAAAAAAAGCGACTGTCATTTGTAACGCATTTGTATCCCTCGGGTGAGGGATTCTCCTTTTTTCCAGAAATGAATTTAAAAATTTAGTATTCTTTGCCTACTTACATTGAATGAGTGAATGTTTATTAACGTCACAGTAAAAAGGAACATTGAAGTACCGTAAAATCCGGCGTAATAAGCTCGTAAATAAGCTCGAAATTTAAGGGTGTGCATGGTACGCCGGGTTTTAAAAGGAGAGCTTTAAAATAATAGAAAAGATGAGCATAGAAAAAAATTAAGACTTCTACATATATCGAAATACTGTTTATTTAAAAGAAATAATATTCCTTATGAACTTAAAGGGGGTTGTAGTTCTAGAAGAGTATATCATTCTTTTAAAAAACTTGGAATAATATACCTCGAATAAATGATTTCAAAATACAACAGCATTGCGCACGTACATTTCAGGTTTCTTCGCAAAGAAGGGGGTGCACGTTATGCGGCGAATATACCTAAAAATTAAAAATTGTAGTTTGAAAGTATAGGTGCGCGTTATACGCCGGATTCTACAGTACTTGCGATTAATAAATTTATGCGAATTTATAGCGATATATTCCTGAAAGCGAAGACGACAGATTACGTAATTGTTAGAAATTAGCACATATTATATTATATACTTTGTAAAGAAAACATGATAAAGTTCGAGGCTGAATTAGAAGAAAAAAGAAAAANAAAAAGTAAAAGAAAGTGATACTGCTGATCGCTTTATTTCCGTTGTTGGATGACATCCGATAGCCAGTGCTTTCCCACACTATTAAGATCAAGGTCGAGTACGGTCATCCAACTGCAAAGACATAATATTTCACGCTTCACAAGTCTTCATTCTTTTCAGAAACATTTAATACAAGATGGACTCACGAGATAAGATAGACTGATTTTAGAATAGACACTTTTAACGAGCAGAAATCGGAATGGTATAGTTTGAAAGATATATTACTGCGTGGGAAAGTCAGTTAGAGTACAAGGTTTATCACCAATAATATTGTCTGAATAAAAACACAGTTTTAAAGAGAAATTTGAGAAGCAAGTTTTAAAAAACCCTTTAGAGTTAAGAATGTTCAGAGTCCTCAGTTTTTTGAATAGCATAAAAAATACACGTATATAACCCGTTATTTTTGCTTGAATACCGTAAAATCCGGCGTATAACGCGCACTTCAACACAACGCGCCCCCGTAAATTTCAATTTTACTTTTTGTGTTGAAAGTGCGCGTTATACGCCGGTATAAAAATGAGAGCTTTGAAAATAAAAAAAAAAAAGATGAGCATCCAAAAAGTATAGACTTCTACATATATCAAAATACTGTTTATTTAAAAGAAATGAGAGACGTTCCTTATAAACTTAACATGTTTAGTTCTAGAAGTACACTATTTTTTTTCTAAAGTCTGGAATAATATCTCGGATAAATGACTTCAAAATGTAAGAGCTTTGTGCACGTACATTTCAGGTTTCTTCGTAAAAAAGAGGGTGCGCGTTATACGGCGAATAAACTTAACAATTAAAAATTGCAGCTTGAAAGTATGGGTGCGTGTTATACGCCGGATTTTACGGTAATAGAGATAAATTTTGCTATTTACTCTTTGTTTTTTGCAAATAATCATGATGCTTATACTTTAAAATTATTAAATAAAACTTTAATTTTTTATTTTATGAAACAAATTATTATTTTTTGAGGTGTTTAGACTCAATCGTACATATCAAATTCAATAAGAATATTAAACAAAAACAGATGTATCAAAATAGCATATGTAGTTTTCTTTTTTTTTTTCCTTTTAGGGGATTCTTTCCTTTTTTTTTGAACGATTCTAGATTGAGAGTTATTTAGCTGAAAATATCTTCTATGTCTGAAAAAAATAATTCTGATAATTGTAAATCATGTTTACAATTAAGTTAACGAATTTATAGCGTTTATATACTGTTATTGGGCAATAACCTTTCATCATTAGCATCATACCACTAGTGATCCTTTTTCTACCCCTTTAAAATGGGACATCTACTAATTTTTTGGTAATAGCATGCATATTTAAGAAAATACATACTTCTGAATAGCAGTTTCTGTGTGATTATTAGAGATGTGTGAGAGAGTGATAATTTGTACGCTGGTGTGAGTAAGAGGTGTGTGGCGCATGCCATCACACCGTCACACTACTAGAGCACTACCAATAAATATTTTTTCATTTTTTTTTACCAAATTATTTTAATGAATTTCCCGCTTTCTGAAAATGGGTCAGTTCGGCTGCACTAGGGGACAACAGGCCAGGTTTCTTAAGAAAACGGGCTGCGGTAGCCCAGTGGTTAAGGTATCGGATCATGGCAGGCATGTCATGAGGGGGTGGAGGGTATTCAAACCGGGACACATGGTCGAGTTAGTCAAACACATCATTAATTAGAAGAGAAATGCCGTATTTTATTTATGAAAAAACGGCAAAACATTGTGCCAAATAATATAAAAGGAAAGCTATAGTATTTTCAGAAATCGTCAAACAAGAGAAAATTAATATTTTATTAAATCACTTGAATTTGAAATCTAATTTTGTATTCTGTTTTATAATTCATCATTAATTATAACATTGAAACATTCTCAATTTGTTGACTTCAGTTACTGATACACAATTTCACGGATTTCGTTAGTGTGTAATAGAACAAATTCGTATTAATATGTTCATTATTATGATATTTTTGCGTAATTTTTTTCTTATTTTGCTAACAAATAGTAAGTAAAACGAAATCCTTTTTTGTATACTCAGTAAAACTATGGAATGCTGTAACTATACGCTTGCGTACTTTTGTATTGAAAAACTATATGTTATTCGACAGATTTGTCATCTCTTGTTAATAAATCTACAATGAAGAATTGTAAAAGATTTACTTTGATTTGACTGGAGGGTCTTCTTCCCCGTCCTGCAGGTTTTTAAGACCGTCCTGTATTCTGGGTAGGTTGTTGATGGGTTGGCACTGACAAGCTGTATGGTTTTGGAATAGAAGTTTCTCGATGGTATTTACCCCAGCAAGGCCGGTTTTATCTACCTTTAAGGTCTGTAAAGAAACAAGTAACAATATTTATTCCATTCAACTGAAACATGTAACAATGTTTGGCAGTATTCAGATCTTCACCCACTGTTTCTTTTTAGATTAAATGTTATACTTTTCCAATTCCTTATAGCTGTAAAATTAAGTCACTGAAGTCAAGATTAAACATTTTAGTCATTTAATGCAAACAAAAAATAGTCTAAAGATTAATCATTTAAAGAAGAATAAAACACAATCACAGTAGCTTATTTTTGTTAATATTAAAGCATGTAAAAATATTTTTTATGAGATTATATTTACATTAAGTACAATATTTGACACAGTTACATATCGTCGATCTAATTATCAGACTGCGTAACTCAGTCTGGAATGCTAATTTGATACAGTTGGGCTAGGCGTCAAGTTGTTGTTTATGTTCGCAAAGATAGGCGATAATATTACAATATGGTTTACTTTGATATTTTTATCGTGCGATATTGTTACAAATTTTGTGTAATGAACGCTTAAAATAGTGTAAATAGTTTATATCTGGAAGTGTAATACATTAATATTGTGCTCTCTGTTGTATTTATTTTATGTTAAAATCTTGCCACCACCTCTCCCTTCGAAATCTAGTTTTATTATGAAATAAAAAAAAAATAGTATTTACACTGTTCGAAGGAATAAATTAAAAGCGGAGCGTGCACTGAGGCATGGTGTAGACAAAACAAAAGGTAAACGCTAGGCCTTCATCTTGGATTTCATGTAACCCGACAACAACCGCTGCTTCACGCGATAAAGGAATTGCGCCAAAAAGTGCTTGGCGCGTTGCACTTATATATCAAATCAGGTACACCGGTGGAGTTAGGCAGTCTGATAATTAGGCCGACGATATTTAAAATCAGTCAATAGTTTTGCAACAGAAATCCAATAAATCTCAACAAAGCTTGAGCCATAATAAAAAGAAATAATGTATTTAAAAAAAAAACTACAATATAAATATGACTAGTTTTATCGTATTATATATAGTATAAATTTAAGTTCAACAAAAATATATATACTCGACGCACAAAAACATTACTTGGATTAAAAAGTAAATTATTTTTTTTTGTTTGTATTACTAGGCAAAAAAGAATATGATGTAAATATATTCTTAATAATTGTGCAGTGTTATGAGTTATTCTTCATCTCTGTAATGAGATACATTTTCTAATCTTGAATAAACTTAAGGTATCCGACTACGTTCGGAACCATGATTTTGCAAAAGCACATAAATGGATAATTTTCATGATGTTTAGTGTCAATTGGATTAGAATACATGTAAAGAATTGTTTTAAGGACATTGTGTGACAAAAAAAATTATTTAAATACAATATTTTGGCCAAAAATTGACTTAGAATAACCTTTTTTCCAAATGTTCTCCTTTTGTAAAAAATGCTTCTATTGTATTAATATTTTGCCTGTATATAGCTCAGACCTCTGTACAGAGGCTCAACTATGATTTTTGAAAAACTCACATTATTTTCAGAGTTACAACCATTTGAAATAATTATCGGCATATTTACTTAAAATTTTTCCCTTCTGTTTTCGTAAAACATGGATAAACTGACTTCCAAGTTATACATTTCAAAAATTCTAGATGAGCCTCTGTACAGAGGTCTGAGGTGAATACAGCCAAAATAATAATACAATAGAAGCATTTTTTATAAAAGGAGAACATTTGGAAAAAAGGTTATTCTAAGTTAATTTTTTGTCAAAATATTGTATTTAAATAATTTTTTTTGTCATAATGTCCTTATATAAAACAATTCTTTACATGTATTCTAATCTAATTGACACTAAATATCATGAAAATTATCCATGTATTTGCTTTTGCAAAATCATGGTTCCGAACGTAGTCGGAAACCTTAAATAGGAACAGAACGAGTTAATTTATCTAAACTGCATTGAAATACAAAAGCACTTGTCACCATTCATGTCACAACCGTTGGATTACATCATTCTACATAAAGAAGAGTGAATATTATCTTATCCAAAGCTGGTTATTTATGTAATAACACACACGAGAGTCTTCTTACATAGAAAGGGAGTGAAACTTCTTGAATAGCACTGGGAACGCAATGGAACGCATCACTATCGCAACATCCTGTGAAATCCCCACATCTGTGCAGGATGGTGCAACGAGGAATGTACTCTCTCGAAGGATCAGGATAATAGTCCTTCACGCGTATCACTTGTGGTACTGGTTTTCTGCAACGGGCGTGGCTGCGGATCTTTAAATAATGCTTGTTGACTAATCTCACTTCGTCTATGCCTGGAATAGCGAAAATAATATATTCACTCATATATAGAAATAAAATATATAGGATTCCACTAAGAAAAGGTACTATTATAAATTATACTGAGAGGGATAATCAAAAAACATGATGTACACAAAAAAGAAAAAAAATACAGCTCAAAAATTGTATATTATAGATTAAAAGTTATTACGGTACCGTAAAATCCGGCGTATAACTCACACCCTCATTTTTGTGCATAAATCTGAAATGTACGTGTGTGGTCTTTTGTTTTGAAGTCATTTATTTAAGGAATCATCCCGGAGGATTTTGAAAAAATAAAAAGCTTCTTGAACTATAATCCCTTAAATCAGTGATTCTCAACCGCTGTGCCGCTAAATTTTTTAAAAAAATTATTAATTATACTCTGAGGAAAAAAAAATAATAAAATCCAGAACCTAATCGTTTTCGGCCGTTTTATAGAAATAATCTAAGGGTATTCGTGGTATATTTAACTTATTCTCTTGTGGAAAAATGGAAGTGTATTACAGATAAGTAAAATTTTTTCTAATTTATTTTATTGTTAAGGCGCCGCCAAATTTTGAAATTGTTAAAAATGTACCGCAACAGCAACAACGACAACAACAAAAAAGGTTGAGAATCACTGCCTTAAATTCATGATACGTCATTTCTTTTAAACAAACAGTTTTTCAATCTATGTAGGAGTCTAATATTTTTTTTACACCCACCTCTTTTTTTAAAATTTTTTAATCTATCATTATCATACCTGGAGTATAACGAGCGCTCCTAAATTTTGATCTTATTTTTTGTGATAAAAGTGATCGTTAAACGCCGAATTTTACGGTAATATTTTAAATTTTAACCAGTATGGAGAGATCCTTTGACAGAAAAAAGTAGAAGAAAACAGTGAATAATACATAAATACTGTTTTATTCAAGGAATTGTTTGATAAAATAATATCCAACTTTAACCTTTCTTTTCCACTTTATTTTGAAGTGCATTGGTATAAATCTTTTAAACTTTTTGTGAGCCACTTAAGAATTTAAATTTTTTTAAATGGATATTACATGATTCGATTTTTTAAAAAGTGAATTAAAATTGAAACTAACGATTTTTAAGATTTTAAACGTTTGAATTGTTTAAATCTCGTGCGTTGTAAATGCAACAAAATTCCAAATATTTTAATAAAATGAGCTAAATTGGTTAAGTAAAGTGTGATATTAAGTGAAATGAAGATTTAGTGCGTGTTATACGTAAGTTTAATAGATATCTTAAAAATAGAGTAGCTCCGTCCCTCCAGAACACAGTGGATACGTTCCGTGTAAAACCCCAGTCACTTAAGATTATACAAATACTTTACTTTTTTTAAACATAACATAAAATACTTTAAACATAACCAAACATTCATGGGTGGGCAATTTTTTCGTTTCAAGAGCCACATTATGGAAGCTTAGGATATAGAAGGGGTGCATCTTTTTAAAATGACTGCATTCATCATTTAACTTTGCATCTCAGAAAAGGTATAAATTATGCCATGAAAATTAGTAAATATAAGAAAAATAAAATGGTTGCAGTTTTATTCAATTTATTTATTGTGCTAATTTCATATCTATAGGTGCAAGCGCAATAAGTTTTAAAATCAGTTTAAGGTATCCGACTACGTTCGGAACCGTGATTTTTGCAAAAGTGCATAAATGGATAATTTTCATTATATTTAGTTGCACTTAGATTGGAATACATGTATACAATTGTTTTAAGGACATATTGACAAATTTTTTTTATTTAAATACAATATTTTGGCAAAAAAATTAACTTAGAATAAATTTTTTTTCCGAATGTTCTCCTTTTGTGAAAAATGCTTCTATTATAATAATATTTCGCCTGTATATAGCTCAGACCTCTCTACAGAGGCTCAACTAGAATTTCTGAAATATATAACTTAGAAGTGGGTTTATCCGTGTTTTACGACAACAGAGGGAAGAAATTTTAAGAAAAAAACGCCGATAATTATTTCAAATGGTTGTAACTCTGAAAATAACGTGAATTTTTCAAAAATCATAGATGAGCCTCTGTAAAGAGGTCTGACCTATATTTTGAAAAACAATTATTCTAAGTTCATTTTCTGCCAAAATATTGTATTTAAATAATTTATTTTTGTTAAAATGTCCTTAAAACAATTTTATACTTGTAGTCTAATCTAAGTGACACTAAATACCATGAAAGTTATCCATTTATGCGCTTTTTTAAAATCACGGTTCCCCCCCGAACGTAGTCGGATACCTTAATGAGACACATATATACTCCTATCACATTTTACCCACATACTTCAAGGGCTATGTTCGCGTATGCGTTGACGAGATCGTCCTAGCAAAACATACGAGATGAATCTTTGGTTGCTCATGGAAAAGAAATTTTGCTTCAAAACGGATTTTCTGACGGTCTTGGCGGGCTGCTATCTGCACACCCTGGCTAATTTCATCAGTGGCATAAGGTACACCCCCGTAACAAGATTCTAGGGAGCCCAAAGCCTAACTGTAGCCAAGTACAGCATGGGCCTTTAGCCTGATTTTGCAGGGGGAGAGGGCTAATATTCTCCGTTACGCCACTGAAAGTTATATAGTTTGCATATATAAAATTAACTGATATATACTTACTCTAGATACACGATTCTTAAACTTTTGATCGCCACAGCCCCTTTTATGTATCAGCCTGACATTGTGGACCTTAAAGATTAACCTTGAGCACCCTTTCCTGAGTTCCAACAGATGGGCTGAGTGATTTAAAGGTTATTCAATAATTAAAAGACTGCCTTTGCTACCTATTTTTTTTTTTTTTTTTTTTTTACTATTTTTTTGAAAACACCATATTGTAGTAATGGCTATTGAGTTACAAACAATAAAAATAAATAATCTTGATTGAAATGTATGTTTTTGTAGAATTTTTTCTTAGAGGGCTATTTAGAGTTCGTGTTTCGAATGGCACATCTTTCGATTTTTCGACGAGATCTTTCAGGGTCTGCGAAAGAGGGAAATAACATTAAACGCGAGAGACCTTCGTTGCCCCCCTTTATCCAGAAAGACGCTGGGAACTCCCATGGGTTCCCCGAAAACAGTTAAAAAACTGCTGCTCTAGATCAGTGCTCTCCAACCTTTTTATCACCTCGAACCGGTAAAAGTTTGATCATTTCCCCGCGGCCCACTGATGGTGAAACAATAATTGTTTATATTTTAGATTTTTTTAAAAATAATTTTTTTATTTTAATTGTACTTAAATATACTTCAGAATAAAATACAGTGATTTAACATGGATAATGAAGTTATTTCTATGGAAATTTGCACAAACTCAAGAGAAATACACCACAGTAAACTAAATAGGAAGAATTTAATGTTCCTTAGGCAGCCCGGTACATTTGATCCACGGACCGGGGGTTGGGGACCACTGCTCAAGATGTTAGGTTTAAATTTTGAAAAAAAAAAATGACTTTTCTCAAATTTGAGTTTTTACACATTTTAAAAGCGTTTGAAGCATTACAGCATAATTTCTGATACGACAGAATAAATAAATAATTTCGTTTGACGCTTTAAAAATAAAATTGATATATTCCCAGCTTTTCGCTAGACACGTTCTTATTTTGATCTAAATTGTTCCATGTCCTTCTCAAGGTCTATGAGATAAATATAAACAAAATGTCACAATGACCCCAAACACCTTTCTCTTGCCACACTCCGAAACTACACTTTCATCTCTCTATTCTTCTAATCCCCCCTCCCCATTCCAAGAAAACGTCGTTTACTTAATGGCTCAAACACGTCAGAAAATTTCTGAGCTGTCTGAAAAAGAACATACCTCACCACATGTTCTAGATTCCGACCTTGAACGTAACCCCACCATTATCTGGTCTAGTTACGTAGGGTAGATATGAAGAAAAAGTCGCGGATGATGTACAATAGAGTCTGCTGAATGGTATTAAAAAAAATTAGAACGTGAAATATAAAAGAGAATTTCAAAAAAATTTTCTCCCTCGGCTAATATGAAATAGAATCTTTGCTGGTAAGCATTACGTTTGGTAGACGAGGGTTGTCGATTTCATGAGGTGGAATTTATTTGACAAACGATTAGGGTGTATAATAGATGAAAAGAAGTGAAGAAAGGAATAGTTGAGGTAAGTTCGGAAAAAATGGATGACAAATGAGGATCTTGAAGAAATGATCATGAATCAAGAATTTAAACTCATGAGTTTTTTTTTAAGGATGGAAGAATTAAAGTATTGCTTCCCAAAAGCATAAGAGCTGTTTCGTTAGCGGTCAGAAAATAACAAATGTGAATTTAACTAAGATTTTTATGTGAGCTGTGTAAAGTGTTTTTATCATAGAATTCTAGAGTAAAAAATGCTTTTAAGATAAAAATCTCTAAACTAAACTTTTTACTAAAAACAATCTTACAGGCATAGACAATAATTAAATTGGTAAAAAAAACATCTTTACTTACTTATTCACAGCCACACACGCACCCCCCACACTCACTCACTCACGCACGCACACAGTTTATAGTAATATTTAAATGCTTTGAAGATTCAGTCACTATTCATCTTTAGTAAATTTCGTAAAACTTAAAAAAATAATAATAATTAGAATTTCAAAAATAGCTTTAAGTTTCTACATCATAAGAATTATTAGTAATTGTTACTTGTTATTTCTTATAAACATATTTCAACAAATTTTAAGGGGACATGGTACGATTTACGCAAAAATTTTTAATTTAAGGATTTTTAATATTTTTTTGGTTGCCTCCTATGTATAAATACTATGTTAAACATATTTTGTGCTCAAAATTTCATAAAAAGCTAGCCATGTAATTTTTTAAGGAAAACACTTGAAATTTTTGAAGTGATTTTTAAATGCTACTCCTCCTACAAAAACTGATGTACACGCATGGAATTTGATTTATAACTACATCAAACTATGTATAATAAAAGTTGGTATGGGTTTTGTGTTAACGTGATTGGTATTCTTACAATACTTCTTTTTATGAATGTTTATTGAAAATTCCTTAAAAAATGTATAAATTCTGAGTTTAATTATTTTTAAAAAAATAAATATTGCTTTGATTCAAAAATGCATACCAACTTTTGTTACATGTACTGTTGGGAATAGGTAAAAAAGTTTTCAAAGCATTAGGTGCAATAGAAAAAAAAGCCTTAGCATTTTAAATTAAGACAAAATAGTTATTTTATTTTTCCGAGATACAGCAGTTTTTTTAAAGTTTTGATTTGCCTTAGGGACGTGAATAAAAACGAACGCAAAAGCTATCATAATTCTGTGTTTTTTAAGTTTAGAGCTTTCAAAGTATATAAAAAAGAAAAGTATATAAAAAAAATTTAGGTTAAAGAAATTAAATTTGATTTTTGACCGATTTTGGTCAATTGAATCGTACTGTGTCCCCTTAATTAAAATGAGAAATAAAGTATCCTATATTTGTTAAAAGCTTTCTTTCAGAAACAACTGACAATTTCAAATTTTTAACACACAGATTTATTTAATAAACTATTAAATTTTATTTATCAACCTCATAATTAAATTTTCAACTCCTATTTTTACTTAGTCCTACCTCTGTTGACTCCATATTCGGCCCTGGCTTTTTGCAGCCCTGTAGGACCGTACTGTTTCCGCAAAAGGTTCACGCCCTCTGGAGTTCCGTACATGACTCTGTAGAAGTCTTGATATGTGCGGATATTTTTCTCTTCAGGCAGAGAATTTCTCTCGGGTTCTGAAATTCTGGCCCGAGGCTCCGGGAATTTGGGAAGAGGGATTAATGAGAGATCGGGTTGTGAAATATTCTGAAAAAAAATATTTATTTAGTACATAAAGCAAAAACATAAACACATATAACAACCAAATACACAGACAATAGACATTTAGTCAATTAATTTGTTACAATGCAATTAAATAAAAAAACAAGTAATGTAAAAGAAATTTTTTTAAGTCAATTCCTACCTAGATCAACAAAGAAAAATTTTATTTTAGCTACTTTTTATAAAAAAGTTACAATTATAATATAAATATGTATATACATATGACAGAATCACAATATTAAGTGGTAGTTAATTTTTATTCATTATCATTAAAGTATCGTATTGTCATCCAAAACAATCGTGTATATAAAATTTCAGTTCAATTGAATGCTTTAAAACGTGAGAAAAAACATTTTCAAGTTTGGACACAAGTTGTCAAAAGGGTCGCAAAGTTGCCAAAAATGATGCCAACGTGGCTGTGTATTTATAATTCTTTAAATAAATAGTTTTAATCAATTAATTTTTATTAATTATAATTAAATTATTGTATTGTCATCCAAAATAATCATGTATATGAAACTTCAGCTCAATTGAGTGCTTTAAAATGTATTTTATTAACGATTGAATATTCCACCAAGATAAAAATAAATAAATAAATAGAGATTGTGAGCTAATAGTAGGAATTGAATAACAAGAAATTAATTTGGGTATAATACGTTTTTATGATAATCTAGCTACCCAGTCTATATAACGGAAAGTATGCTACATTTTTAGTCAAAATTTATAATAGCCATTTTTTTCTCCATATTTCTTAATATCGAATTACAACGTATAATGCAATCTGATTATTTAATTCATTGTTTTCGAGCCTGTGGGCACGCGCTTGAATTTCAGGCGAAGGCTGTATCCGAAGTCGCAACACCGACTTAATTCAAGATGAATCTACAAGCAAGTTTCACTCACCACACATAATTCCTCTTCTCTGTTATGCTAACCGTAACATATGTATATATATATATATATTTGATTAACGAAAATATATACCTACTATTTAATGGATTTTATAGTATCTATTAATGTAAAATATATTTTTAGTTTTCTATAAAAAAAATGTAACTGTTTATTTTTTTGTGGACCATAAAATATAAACATTGTTTTATTTCATTTTTCTTTTCTAGCCCTTGAGTTTTGAAATGCATGATTTTGTTTGTTATTCTTTGTTCTTCATTTCCTTCTTTCAATTACAAATTAGATCTTTCTTTTATTGTGTATATCCACTTTAGTTTTCTGCTTTACATAAGTTTTCAATCTCTGCTTCTTCACATTCACTTTTTCTCTTTTGCTGAGCCCTTTACTGATATTTTGGTAAATTAAAAGTAACGCGTTAATGAACGAAATAGCAGAGATAAAACTAAAGGAAGTAGGCATAATTTAATGAAGATTGATTGGTCTTTTTTTTTTAAAATAACAGTAGTAACAATGACACTGTTAGCAGAAAAATTAATACATAGCAAAATGTGAGCTAGTTCTTTAATATTGTCATTCTCTAGCTGTTTCAAAATAAAATGAAAATATAATTTTTTAAAATTATATTTTCCAATTTCACAATGTTACAATACTGTTCAGCACAATATTTACAACAATATTATGTTTAGAAATTATTATCTTCTCTACTAAAATGTAAGCCCAGGAGTCCTTGAAAGGAAGAATAGCAGAGTGTGAACGTAGAATTTCGTCAACGTATTACCATGTTGCACGATAAGTCATGGCTAACAAATGAAATAGCTTTCCATACCATAATTATTAGTTGTCGAGTTGTGTGGCTAATGGCAGTCAGAGGAGTATCTCAACACTATGTCTTTGATATCTCCAGACATGTCTTCACAGGTAACTTCCATACGAGACTCAACGATGAAAGCAATTCTACTCCAGTCCGTGAGATGTTAATTCGGATGATTCCGAGCACCATTACAAACACATCTGGTGCAGCCCAATGTTGAGGAGCAGTTGGCCCAACGGTTTCCGTGACTTCAGTCCCCATTCACTGAGTCACATATCATGGGACATAGTGGTCACTGGTGTCCTTGTTACATGTTGCTAAGGGCGTAACAGACACCCCAACATTGGGGGGGGGGGGGGGCGGGTTGGTGGGGGGCCCCCCACCGGGGGGACCCCAAAAACGGCTTGGGGCCCCCAATCCTGAATTTGCCCGGGGGCCCTAATATTCTCCATTACGCCACTGGTACATTCAGGGTGTAGAAGCCCTGAATGGACTTTCACTCAGCCCTCGCGTTTTGTCTTAGTTCACACAGTCGACCTCTCTGTGCAAGCTTTCATGTCAAAATCGAACGGTAGTTTCGTTACGACCCCATCGTCCAGCGGTTTAATTTCCCTGCTTCTTTTTGTTCAATTGAATGCCCTCTCTAAAAAAATATAATTTGATTATACTGTTCGCGAATCCATCTGTGTGTGAAGCATTGATACAGTTCACGTGGGTTGACGGAACAGCATTCTCAGGAGAGTTATGCCTTAGCATTGGAATGTTCTGTGTGTTTTATACACTATCCGGATACTCCGTCTGGTTAGTTAATGACAGCGTAAAGTTAACCATTTGCATATTTTATTATTAAACTAAAATGGGTCAATTAAAAATTTATAAGTAAAAATATGTGTACACGATAATCTTACCAATGCAAGATAACAACGTAGATAAAATTGCAAACTAATTCATATTTAAATGAAGCAAATTTAGGTTCAAAAAGAGCGTTTGAAAGTTTTGAGTTTTATTTTCAGAGTTATACGATTTAAGTATAAAGAATGTCTAGAATTTTAATCCAGGCAAATAAAGTTTTAGTTTTTCAATTCATATCAGATCTAAGTCTGAGCTTTACGAGTAGTGAAAATCAATACCCAGTATTAAAAAAAAACGAAAAGAACGAATTAAAATAAAGAAATAGAAGAAAGAAGTGCCACACAACTTTTAAATAACAAAAAAATAGATTCTTTTCCCACGATGTGTGGTTTTCTTGATATAAATAAGTGAAATTATCTAGAAAAGCAAAGATTTTCCCCCCGCAAAAACAAAATGTTTCATTCCATTCAAACAATAAAACTGAAAAACATATTCATGTGCATTAAGAAAAAAAAATCCGTCAGATTTTATCACTGAACATTGGCATCAAACTTAAGACAAATAATTTGATAAAATATAATTTCAGCTTTAACTTATAATTTTGTCTTGATGTAATTTAATTATTGTCTATTTTGTATAAAGTCATTATCACAAATATATACTATTTGAAACATAAATCAAATTGCTTGTTTCTCTGTAATAAAATATTTATAATCTATCTTCTTTACAGACAAATTTCAAACACACGGAACTTATCATATTTGCAATTTAACCATTTACTTTTATCTTAACCCCACTTTGACCGACAAAATAAGTAATATTTTACAATCAGGATTCAAAGTCGAGCTTAAGAATTACATTGAAACATTACTTCATGTGACAACAAACCTTTTTAAGTCCGACACAGACACAAAGCTCTTCCCCATATCGATTCAAAACCATTAGCTATCAAGCCACAATATGCAACGGTTTTTAAAGTAACATAGCTGATAACAATACCCCCACCGTTTAAAAGATGCGCTTTAATATTCCCACTACATCGCATAAAGATAATGGTTATGAAGCCTAAGAAGAGCTCTTAAGACAATTCACTCCTTGAAGGGTAAAAAAGAACCGTTAAGAGTTAAGAAAGGGTACTTCTTCCTCTTAAAAGTAGACTCACGCTTTCAAAATCTATAAAAAATGATAACTTGTTCGTAGTTTCTGTTTTAATGGACCTTTTCTACCTACTCATCTCATGAATATATATGTATACATAAAAAATCGGCACCGACTTTGTAACCCTTTTAATGTTCTAAAGGTAACAATATATTAAACGGTAGTCGTTTTTTTTCTCTGAAGACAGAAACTCTCATTAACATTTATTTTCACACATTTAAGGGCAGAGGAAAAAAAAAGAAAATAGGCTTCCTGGTGTTTTTTTTTCTTTTTCTTCCAGTATTTCCTTCACTTCATTAATAAAATATAACATCAATGGCGAAACGAACATTGAAGTAAAAGCAGATTCGAAATCATACTTGTTGGTTGAGATTATGTAGCTTGCAGGCACAGTTTTCAACAGAGAGTTCAGGTTGCCAGAAATGTTTTTTCCCGCCAGTAATGTTTGACACACAAATGTCAAAATGATTTTGACAGCGTTTGATATATTTCAACTGAATTTCTTTCCACCTAAATGCATTAAATTAGACTGAAGGGTTATGTTCATGAAGTAAATATGAAGTTAAACGAACTATTAGTGGATACAATATTATTCAACAAATGTTGTAGAATAAAGGACAAGAGTTTAACCAGTGGCGTAACGTACACCCCCGCAACCTCCGCATCGTGGAGGGGGCAGGACTCTAGGGGGCCCAAAGCCAAATTGACGCCAAGTACGAATTTGGGCTTGAGGCACAAAACCTGATTTTGCGGGGAGGGAGGGGTGCAAGTATTATCCGTTACGTCATTGAGTTTAACTCTATATATAGAAATGAAAAATATTTCTTTTCAAAAATCCAGAAATAGAGCATCTAATATTAAATGGATTACTAAAACTATTTAATAGATTTATTTGTATTGCTTTCATAATAAAAGTAATCAATTAAAAAAATGTAATTTTCTAAAAAATATTGCGGTTTTTGCTAACAAATTACAGTATTTAATTTTAAGTAAAAAAATCACAGAGAGATTGATTTTGCATTGTATTATCATTGTAATTAAATACAAATTTTATAGTAGTCTCAGATTTTAAAAAAGAAAGATTATATGGAATTGAATATATAATTTTACACACATATTCATTTCAAATATAATTTCTTCTTATTTATTAAATTTTCTTAAGGAAGCAAGCATAACAAAATATTATGAAAGGAAGAAAAATTATTAAAAAAGATAGAAAGAGTAAAAACGATTGGAATAATATGATTTATTATTTTAATCTAATAATAAATGAATCGAATGAACGAAAAGTTTTCCTAACACATTTTTCTTAACATCAATACAGCGAATCGTAATCATTTGAGATATACCTAAAGGATCAGAAAATATTTTGAGCAAAATTAGTAGTTTTCAGATGGAAGTATGAGAAATAAGTAGAATAACATAATATTTAGCACTTTATTTGAAGAACCAAATGCAGATTTCATTAAATTTCTTGTCAATATTATCAATAGTAATTTAAGAAAAAAAATCACGCAATTTTCTTTATATGCTGAATTTTAGTGCGCAGTTTTGCTGAATTTAAAAAAAGTAGAAAAGATAATAAATTTAATAAAAATTAAAGATAAAATGAAATTTTTTTAGTGGGACTTGCGATATTTTTTATGATAATATAGAACAGATTTCCTTACTTGGTGCCGTAAGCTCAGGTGGAACGTTTTATAAATACAATGATCTCAACCTCTCTGTTGTTACTATAGGCTTTTGTCTTGATATACTCGTATATATCTTGAGCGATTTCATAATAAAAAAAATCTTTCTCGTTTGTTTGTTTAATATTAATTTTAAATTACTCTTTTTATTGTTCTAATTGTTGGTTTACTCAGATTGTATTTGCTTTTAAATGCCCTCACAAGCAAGGGTATTAATGAAAATATTTATTTCTCTCTATAATTTTTATTTATAAACGTACATAATGTTTGAGTTGTTTTTATTAGAAACCCAACTTGTATCCACCCTTACTTCTCAACATCAATAGCGCCATCGGCACTACAAAGTTAGGAATCCCTGGAACACTAGTTATTTTTTTAAATGTGTGCGAGGGAAAAAAATACGTGCACTTTTTTATTCTATTGAAAATTTATGAAGTAGATTTTTTCCCCCTTGAATTGTAATTCGTTTAAAACATGTTCTGAAATTTGCTCGAAGCGAAAAAAAAAATGTATTATTTTTGATGTGTATAATTTATTTTTTTTTTCATTTAGATCAATGAATATTTTATCTTATTTAACTTGAATTTTCTAGAGTTGGGAATCAAAATTTTAATGTGGTTTACGAGAATATAAAAAATATATATTTTCCCTATTTTTCTAATCATATTTCACTTGAAAATTTTATTCACGTTTCTCCACATTAATTGAGGTAATAAGAATTGGAAATAAAAAATATAAAATATGATCTGAAATTATCATTATTTTTAAAAATATTTGTGCCTATTAAGTTAATCGCTTATGATTTATTTTAATATACAAAAGTTTTTACGCTAATAAACTAAATGCCTCTTTTTGACTATATTATATTAAAAAGTAATTGAAGCAAATCGTAAATTTTCCTTAACAACGTAAAATAGCTAAATTACTTAAATTTAATTTCTTGTAGGCTGAATGCCATTTAGAATATACACAAGCAAACAATCCTATTTCATTTTGGGTTAACGAACTCCAAAAGAAATAGTAGATAATTCATCAAAATAATGCATAATGTAGTACAATTAAAATGTAGTATAAGTTTTCACTGAAATCACAATAAATATATAAATATATTTATTGTGTTCAAAAGATTTTATTGGATTGTTAATTTATTAATTGAATTTCTATTATTGCATTTTTACAAATGAAAGTTATGAAATATTCAAACAAATAAATTATTAATTCATAAAAAATATTAAAAAAGAACTGTTTTTCCTCTTCATCATTCACATCTATTTTTTATGTAAAGCTTATACAATATTTAAGTTCAATGACTTTCTAAATCAGCATTTACAATATTCAACGCTTTTATTTTTAAATTTATTTATTTATATCATTATTTATTAAGTTGGAAAAATTTTTTAGATTAATTTATTTTTTTTCCTTTTTAGACTGATGCTTCAATCTGGGAGCCTCATTTAATTTCGAAAATGCACACATAACAAATGAATTTTTGCATGTATAAATCACGTTATCACATTTTATTATACAACCACAAAAACTAAAATATGTTCATGTGTACATCCCTTACTAAGAATATGAATCAATTTTTACTTGAATTATTTGTAATTTGCTTAATTTTTTACTCAAAACTGAAATATTTGACAACTGATTTTTGTTAACTGCGGTAACCAATAGTCAAATATTGCCAAATATAATAATCAGACTCATGTAGTTTAGGGTGTTTATTTAATTTAGGAATTTTACTGAATTTCTACGACAGCCGTTTTGATTCAGAATTAAATACGTAATTTCGGCAATATTTCCAAATAAAAAGTCTACACAGTTAAATTTTTTATTTAATGATTAACGTCTGTTGTTTTTTCTGTGCGTAAAATCTCTATGATTATATTTTTTTCGTGTGTACTTAAATACAGCTCTGAATATTTAACAATATTTATAAAGATTTTGAGATAGCACATTCAATTTGAAGAATTCTACATTCAGGAATAATTCTGTCAATGAAAATGATAAGAATGAAAATCATTGATTGTATTAATGGACTTGATCTACAAATAAAGCTTATAATGAAATTGTTTGTGATAAGATATATTAATTTAATATTGTAGTACGGAGAGCTATGTAAATGTGTATAGCTTGGAAATAAATGTATTTTATACACAGAAAGAGATAATCACAATTATACTAGTTGATATGTCCATCAGACCGACTTCAGCATTTTACATATAAGGGATTACCTTATATATGTATAATACATTTGACGGATAAAAGGTGCGTGATGAATTGATGAAAAAATTAATGTATCAATGACAGAATAATGAATATTTTAATTCCGTTTATAAACCGCTTCAGAAAGGTAAAAAAAAAGATGCTTTTACGCAAAACATTTGCATAAATTGCGCACGAAACGAAAAAAAGATTGTTATGAAGTATCTGAAGACCTCAAACATCTTGATGAGTAGGCGAAAGGTTTTGAAGAAACCTTGAATCTTTGAGAAGAAAAAAAAATTAAATCCGGGGAGATCATTCAAATCATGTCATTACCACGTATTATAGCATCAAAATATTTCTTTTTCTTTGTTTTATAAAAGAGATAACGGATGTGAAAATTAATCTACACTTTTTTAGCATCAACTGATAAAACTTTCTTTTTTTGTTCTGACTATTAGAATCTAGAAATAAACAGCATGTTTCATAAAAAAATTGTTATTCTATACGATTTCTAAATAAACATTAAAATATACAAAAGAAAAGAGGAGGGTTCAAGGAATTTTATAGGAGAAATAAACATTTAAATATATTTTAATTGTATTTTAATTTTCTTACTCCTGGAAAAATGTTTCATATACCTTTTTACTAATGGAAGATTTCAAAAATCAGGAATGGATACCACTGTCATTTAATAGACGCGCGTTACATATGTGTACTAAAAACGACATGTTTAATAAAAATGTTTTTACGCGTAATACTTTTTTATTCCTTTTCCTCTGGTTATAAAATACATGATATCACAAGAAGTTTGACAAGTAATTTTTTTTAAGATTAACAGGTCAATTAAAAGAATAGAAAACATTATTCCCTTTTTTTGTTTTGGCATTTCAGATATGTGCAAATTAGATACCTGAGACAGAAATTTTTCTGAAATGATGCAGAACTAAGCATACAAATCTAATGATATTTCTTCATTCAGAGAAGTTGTCTCTAAGCAAATCAACCAAAATTTGATTTTAAATCTGTCGCAAAAGCCAAGCTTAATATTATTTCGACATGCAAAAATAAAGAGGCTAAATAAACTAATTTAAACACAAAAACACATTATATAATCAAAAACATTTTAGAAAAAATTACGAAACTGATAAATTATATAAACTATTGAATATTTGTGCTCATGAGTAAAATATTTCATAAGTATTAATATCGTAGAAATGAATTTCTAAACCAATTAGAAATCAATTTAATTAGCCCATATAAATTTTAAACAAAATATTAATTATATTACAATACATCATGTTTGCTTAAATTATTTCAAAGTGTCGAATTCTTCTCGTATTTTTAAATGAACTTACCGTAAAATCCGGCGTATAAAGCACACTTTTAACACGAAAAATAAGCTCAAAATTTGCAGGTACGCTTTACACACCGGGTATAAAAAGAAGAGCTTAAAAAATATAATAGAAAAATGAGCATAGGAAAAGTTTAGACTTTTTATATATAGAGAAATACTATTTCAAAGAAATAACATTCCTTATGAACTTAAAGGGTTGTAGGAAGCATACTATTTTTTTTAAAGTTTGGATTAATACTTTGAATAAATGACTTCAAAACATAAGAGCATAACGCAGGTACATTTCAGGTTTTTTCGTAAAAAAGGGGATGCGCATTAGACGGCGAATATACCTAAATATTATAAATTATAGTTTGAAAGTATAGGGTTTGGTATACGGTAGTGCGCGTTATACGCCGGATTTTACGGTAAATAATTTTATGAAAACAATATTTTAAGTCCACACTGGTTAGAAGAAAAACATTTGGAAAGAAAAAAAGATTAATTATCTTAATATATAATTTTAAAAAGTGGTGAACTTTAAAGAAAAATTATGAATAGCTTACATTAAAAATCCTTCGTATCCCATAAAAATCCAACAAAAATGAAAGCTTTCAACACCGTAAATTCTGTTTGCTTTTTGAAGATATTAAAACTGGTTAAAAATGAGGGAAAAATTAGGGATGTGTTTTAAATAGTATTTATTTGTTTATTTTCGATTGTAAATTCTTCTATTATGTTAAAGGTATAAACTAATAGCAAAAAACAATAAATTAATAATCACTTGCATTTTTCGACTAGATTGCCTAACATTTTATCTGATGATTCAGGCAGTAATGACTATTCTAAGGTGAACAAGATTTGGTACAAATCTTTTCCCAAAACAGTTTTAACTTATTACACTTGCTTTAAAGTTCACAACAAATGAATGTGAAAATTTTACAATGTTCTCGATTAGAGATTCAGGTAACAAGTCCGATCCAATGGGGATACAATTTTTTTTCAATGTAAGAAAAGGAATTTAGGTCTTATATATAATGACAAGGTATGACGCTCTTATTACAAATACAGAAAAGCATTTAAATATACAACAGCTGTAATAGAATAAGAGTAAATTAAATATTAAAATAAATTAAAAATACTGATTTTGTTACATATTTTGTTTCTATTTTTATTGAGTAGATATCAGTAATATAAATCGATATGTAACACAAAAATCAGGCATCTTTTTTATACTCTTGGATGCTTTATGTAACTTATTTTATTGTTTACCATACTCAATATGATTTAAGAAATATCATCATAATATAAAAAATCAAGGAGTTAATCTGAAATAGACATGTGTGTTTATCCTAATCTTAATTTTTTTTAGGGATTTGTAGAGTTTCCTTTATTTTAAGGTATCGAATATAATTGCTAATATCCTGTCACATACATTTATAACACTATATATAAATAATCAAATCATATCACTTGTCTTTATGGTAATATTTTGATATTATGTGGTTAGATGCCTTTTTAATATATAATACAGTAAGTATATCACCGGTACTTAGAAGAGAAATGTATCCGAACGCCGATCCAGAATCTATTAATTAAAAAAAAAAAAAAAAAACCAGACGCAATAATAACACAAAATAATCAGCCCCATTTGAAAAGCATAATGTTAATTATATTATTTGCATAATTTTTCAAGAATTTTAAAGCATTTAATATGTTAATAACTACAATATATCCAATTAATCTGTTACGCATTTACTTGCTTTAGAAAAATATTGTTTTACTTGATTTTTGTAATTTATTACAAATTTTTAACATAATTTATTTAATTAACCTCCATTTCCATGTATGAGGTAGAATAAGAAAATGACCTAATATAAGCATGTTTGAAAGTAATTCTTGAAATGAACAATTCTGGCAAATATTTTTACAAATCAACTCTGAATGGCTCTTAATGCCTTGACATTTAGGCATCACTGTCTGATAAATTCCCCTAATTCATCCATATAGTCCAGTGGTCTCCAATCCCTGGTCCGTGGACCGGTACCGGTATGTAGATCCAAAACTACCGGTCCACACAAGAAGCATTAAATTATTTCCATTTTATTTATTGTGGTATATTTTTCTTGTTTTTAGGCTGCTTTTCTTATGAAAATCACTTTATATTCCTTGTTAAATCCCTTGATATTCATTTTTGGTGTAGCTATATGTTATTCTGAAGACACATTTAAATACTATTAAAATGAAATTATTAAATCAATATAATCTAAAATATAAGCAATCGACGTCTCCCCCTCAGCGGGCCGCGGTAAAATGATCCAACGTTGACTGGTCCGCGGCGATAAAAAGCTTGGGGAGCACTGACATAGACAACTCAAACAAACCGAAGACAGCTAATCTATCTCTACTAATTTTTCAAAGCCTTTTTCTACGAAACTGTCCAAAAAATATTGGTCACTTTAAGTATCGCGAAAAAAAAAAGCAGTTTCTACCTGTCTCTGAAAATAGATATTTTTTGTATGAATCGCTGTTAAAATTGCCTGGATTGACGGGTTAAGGGAATTTATCAATGTAGGTACGTCTCGTTGCTAAGTACCGTTGAACGGCGCCGATGGGTACTTTGTCGTAAGGAATATAATGATTCATTGCGGGTCGTTCACGCCGAGGACAGGATTCTTTCGGATACCTAGATAAAAAGTTCTTTTTTGAGATACACTTGACGTCACTAGTACGTCATTCAAAGGTAAAAACAAAAATGAAACGACCATACGACAATCAACTACTCGACATAAAATATCCCCTTATGATGTTGATATTTACCAACATGTAATAGAGGTACTATTTATGAAAA
>BMAV01009618.1:385189-419711 GCA_019973955.1 Trichonephila inaurata madagascariensis | reverse complement strand
TCAAATTATTACTTTTTGTATTACCCAACATTGACCTTCTGAGCTCAGGAGAAATAAATATTTTTCGAGTTTAATTTGACTCAAGTGCTAATTGATTATTATCGAGATCATTAGAAATGACTAGATCTAACGTCGGGCGTCAGAACACTTTCGGGTTAAAAATGCCGACCTTGCTTACTTCAGGTATTTCAAAAAACAATTTGGTCTGCTTTGATTTTATTCATATCCTAAAAGGTTTTTGAGAACCAGCATATATATATATATATATAATTTATATTTTTCTAATAAATTAAGTTTAAAGAGACAAATATATATTATCGTTAACTAGAAGGTATTGACCGTACTTTAGAAGTTCTTATAAATTTATTTTGATCTGAATGAAATGCACTTCGCAGGACGTTATTGACTAATTATTTTTTTATTTGTACAATTTGAATCGCACCTCTTCCCCTTTAAAGTCTAACTATGCAAATCTGAGGGCCCCGTACTCACAAGATTGTCATTCACAGTGCACAAGAGTTGTCGATACAGCACAAAACACAAATAATCAATTAGGAATTTATTGGTTAATAAGCTTAGTCAAGGTATGAGGCAAGAGATAAAATTAACCAAATAAACAAAATACAGTTTTCTGTAAGCAGCAAACAATTTGTATGCTCTCTCGTCGCAACTACTTCCAAATAAATAAGGGGACCATTTTTTTTACAATGAACAAGAAAAAATTAGAACTTAAATATATGAAACGTTTTATTAATTCCAACAAAAATGCTAACAAAAATATTACGCTTACATTATTTTTAATTATTATCATAAACGAGTAGTTTTCGGTTGAATGCATTTCTTTTGTCAACATATCATTTTCTAATATATCGGGAAGTTCGGGCAAAAAATATCCTTTCTACTGAATTTCACGGTAAGCACTGTAGCTAAAATATTAACTTTCAATTTTGATTTCTCAGTATTCACTTCACAAAAATCATTACCAACTGAAAAAAAAAAACTTTTTCAACTGATGCATTAATTCCAGGGCAGCACAACGTAAATTAAACAAGAATAATTACTTTTTCATATGGAATGTGTTCATTTTTGAAATGGTTTAAGTATTTCTACTCATCTTTTATCAATTTCAGCATGCTGATTTACCAAATGTTTCAATTTGCTAGAATTAAAATATACATCCAGTCTTCTAATTTATTCAAACAGACAATTGTCATCGATTTTAATATCAGGCATTTCTTTTGATAAAAACTAAAATTGTATATCTGTCCAATTTACTTGTGACAAAGTCATAAAATACCATTGGAAACTGTTATTTCTTGTGATATTTGTTTCAAACATTCTTCGACAGATTCGAAACATGTTTGGTTCATCTCTGAGTACAGAGATTGACAGATCAGTTTTAAAATATTGAGAAGGAAGACAAAAAGGAGGACACTTTTCAAGGAAGGACATAACCTATGAAAGAAGGATTGTCCTCCCTAAAGGAGGACGGTTGGTCACCTTAGAATAAACTGATGACGCTCCACTCAGGAACGGAGAAATCGAATCCAGCAAACAATTAATGTTCATAGGATAACTGCTTGCGGTGATAACTGCTTTAACAATAGGTGAACTACTAAATCTAAGCAAGGGATTGTTTACTAGTTGATAGAATCAACAAATGCTCACACACTGGTCAGGTTAGCTGATAGTATAAATACCACACACACACAGCTAACCTTTTTACCCGCCCAAAATTCCCACCTTTTATTCCCAAACCACTCTGCATTTCATGTTTCCACTGGCAGTAGGTAGCAGTTAAAACTTTCACTAAAACTTAAAAAAAAAAATCCAAGTTATTTCTGAGAGGAAAATCCTTGAGAAAAAGTCCGCTACAAATTGTTGTCAAAAGAGTATCGCAAAGATTTTTAAATTGAACATGTTATTTGGACAAATCCAACTATTACGTCGGTTGTATGATGTAATAATCTTTATTTGAAAATAATTACAAAGATAAAAAAAATATAAGAACAACTTTGTGCAAGCTAAATAAGTAAACAGAACCTAAATAAAGATTTTGTTTCAGAGTCAATTTTTTTTGTTCCAAAATAAAATGTAGTCTAATCATAAGTAAAAGTTCTTGTAAAAGTAATCACATATCCATCGAGCATAATAACATCTATAATAATATTAACTAGAATCATTAGTAAGTATTATTGTATTTTGAAATTATTCTAAGAGTTGTTGCAGTGTAACAACAAAAAAATTATTGTTAAACATTACCGACATCTTTTCTGTATTCATGATTTATTTTGTTCTCGGATTGTTTTCAATATTTTTTTAGTATTCGTTTTAAACTTAAAACTTTATTAAGAGAATCCTTTGTTTCAAGTAATAAAATACTGCAGAAATGTAAGAAATGTAGTTACGTATTATTAAACTGTAACTGTAATTTGCATGTTATATCTAAATAAGATTTAGTAGTTTTAATCTATTACTTCATAATATAGCACTATGCACATATATTATACTTTTGAAACTCAGATATAAATAATAAAATATCAGATAATTAAAAAAATGATAGAATATTAACTAATGATTAATTAAAATAATATTAAGTAATAATTAATATTAAAAGCATATATAATACAAAGAAATTAAAATCAATGGCAGCCTACAAAATAATAATTAGGAATAGTAAAAAACATTAGATGATAATTAAGATTAATAAATGAATACAAAAGTAAGTTCTATTTTAAAAATAATAATATATATTGCAACAATTATGATTGAAGTCAATATAACATCAATTTAATATCAAGCATATTATATTGATTATAATACTCTGATACTCTTGTACTGGTGTCAATATGAAAGTATTTTTTCTTTAATTTATTTTTTATTTCTGGATCTTTACCATATTGCATTATCTAAGATTATTTTTAATTCATACAACAAAAATGGACTGAAACATTAGCGGTTTTAAATTTTTATTTATTTGGATAGAATTTTATGATGCATGACCATTACCTTCATGGGGGATTCCAGCACTTGTTATCACATAAACGTGAAAAATGAAAATACTTCTTCATATAAATTTTGACGAAGTAATTTCCTTTGATCTATATTTGCATCATTATCACTGACATTTTTACAATAAAGATGCATTTCGCTCTATAGAAGCTCTTACCTTTTAGAATGAATTATATGCTGCTTAAAAGAGCACTATCTGAGACCTTATTAAAATGAAGGAAACGTTTTAAATCATCGCCACACTTTTGCGAAATTTTGCAGGTCGTCTTAGGAGAAAAAGGGAAGCAATAATTTTTCACTGATATTAAAAACTCATTACTTAAATCCCACCGTGATAAGAATTCAGAATTATGGTATATACCTAACATTTTATTTTTTTTATCATATTACGTGATGACTTTACCAAACAAGCAACTCAACATAAAGCTCTGGATAATTGGCTTGTTTTATCAAGACCGGTTATTCTTTGTGGCTTTTGGAGTATAAAATATAATATCTGATAAAACATAAGTTGGGATTCTTGTCAACTTTGTTTACCGCATCAGTAATTGAAAATTTAGGTTAATTTGTTGAGCTCCTTTATACCGTCTTAATAAATCAAATGAATAATATCATGAGAGAGAAAGTAAAATGATTAAAAATGAGTGTCATAAAATCATAATACCTCTATCTTCATAGAAAATATTATTGATCAATATAAACTATTGTAAAATACCTTAAAACTTTTCGCCGCATAGTTTACTGCAGAGGTCGCCAGTGGTGGTTCGTGGACCACTAGTGGTCCACGAGAAAATTTCGCTAGTCCCCAGAAAAATGTGGAATATACTTACTTATCACGTTAAGTTATGTTTTAAGAAGCATTGTAATTAATCCATTTCATAACAATACGTGAAAACTTATAAGAACGCTACTTCATAGAATAACGCCTCAGTAAATAAGGCGTACTGCTGTAACTGCATTGTTATATGTGGATTATAGATCCGTGTGCAGCGAAAGTTCAGAATAATAATTTAACCATGCTTCTAAAAGAAAGTCTCTTCGACTTATCGTCGGACGAAACTCGCAAATTTAACTTACATTCTCCTTATCAAGATCTCAGTTTAGGCTTTCCATAAAAAGTTAATAATTTTAGTGAACAGTCGATGAAAATTCTGATTCAATTATCCACAATTTCATTTATGAAAAAGGCCTTTTCATCAGTCACAGCCATCAAATCACGTAACCGAAATAAATGCAGTTCTTCGTCTTTCAGTAACAACATCGGATCCAAATATCCATAATCTTATTTCACGTAAGAGGAAACATCCATCACACTAGGAATGTATAATGCTAAAAGTTTGAAATACTTAAACCATTATTTAGTTGTTTTTTTACAATTTTTTTTTGTTTATTTTATTATGCTTTATTAATAAGGCTTTCATAATTTGGTTACAATTAATACTTTCATTTCATTAACTAGATACAATTTATGTGTTCTTAGATCACAATCTTTTTATAAATATATTTAACGCTTAAAAAATCCTATTAGTAGTCCGCGGGATTTAAATAATGAATTTGCTGGTCCGTGAGGTCAAAAAGTTTGGCGACCGCTGGTTTAATGTACCAAATATATATTTTCTTCATCGGAATGAATACTTATATTTTTATTTATTAACGAAAGTTTTTTGAAGCTCGTCAAGAAAAAAAATTTATACATTACATGAATCACCCATTATACGGAAATGACATTTTTTTTTTTTGTGAAACTGTCTAAAAAAAGATTAGTTTGACACAATTTAGAACGGAAAAAGTCTACGTCTTAAAGTTTTAAGAAAATATGGAAATATTATTCTGAAAAAGAAAGAAAGCTGTTGAAATATGAATGAGTATACCGTAATAATATTTTAGAAAATGAATACACTTATAGAAAATGGGGGGAAAATATCATTTATATTAGTCACTATGTGAAGATTTGTTGTAATAAGTTCTAAATTGTTCTTTTGTATAAGTACTCGAATTATTCAAAAATCAAAGATTGCTTACATTGATAACTCAATTTTGTCAACTCCTAATCCGTGGGAATTTTTTTTTTTATGATATCTGAAGTTTTTATATAATATAGCTTTATATATACGCTTTACACATATTTTTAAACATAAAATTGTGGTTAGTTAAATTGTGTCCGTCTTAGGTTATTATTCTTTTCCATTGAAAAATGAAACAGGACGAGATAAAGAAAAATTCGTAGATTAAATTTTAATATGAGGACTTTTTTTATAATTTCAATTTAATATGATATAGTAGATTTTAAATATTTTCTAAAATTCAGAACTATATAATATTTTAATTTTTTTTGAAAATATTATAATATTCTATATAATAACAATACATTATCTAATTTTTAAAAAAAGAAGAAAAAAAAAATCCCTTTTATTATTTTTGAACATTCTTCCTTTTTCTCAAAAAAAAAAAAAAAAAAGGTGTGTACTTGACTATGGAATAAAATTAGCTACTTTATATCTCAATGAGGCATCAAAAGGCGTTACGAAATGTACAGTGGCATTGGAGCCCAACTTTGAAAAAGTGCCTGCTTTGAGAGATCAGATCAATCGGGTAGCAATTTGGGTTTTGATTCGTTCTATATCTGCGTTAAATTTTTTAAAATATTGTAAAAGAAATTATCATAGCATATTATAAATAGGAACATTTAAATATTTGGAATCCTTATCAGGAATATTTCAAATATTCCTGATAAAAAAAATTACCTGATAAGTAAATACTACATACCTATGATAGTGAAGATATTTCAGGAAGAATGTTATCATAGAAAAATACTTTAAAAAGAACAGAATGTTACAAGGGGTCAAAAGTACAATCACAGGAGCTTCAAAATATTTCAAAGCCGATTCAGGTGCCTTTAAGAAACGGTTGAGTAGGGCACTGTTGTATTGGAATTTTAACTTACGATATTGGAAGAAAAATATGATGAATAAATATGCATGTTTGACTTTCGAGTTTTTACTCAGTAGGTTGTCTCATGGGTCAAGGCTACTTCGATGGATTATAGGCAAAATTATTCCTACTTAGTTACAGGAATCTTCTCTATTACAATAAACATAATTTTACATTATTATTAAACTAATTTTAAATTAATCTCGTTATGTAAATTCCACATTTTTTTAAGTGATATTTAGTCACAAAATTTAATAATAACTATACCGTAGGTAATAAATCAGTGAATTAAAAAGACTATTGAAAAGCTTACTAAACGAAATGAAAAACCTATAGATAATATAATCTTTAAATAATGGGATTATTTTTTTAACAGAAATAAACATAAAACGATGAAATATTTAAAATTACATTCATTACAGGAAAAATATTCAATGGTTAAGAATATATAAAGATGTGAAATAGTTAAGATTGTTAACAAATTCTGCGTTATCAGAAATATTTATGAAGAATATATACAAGAGGCAAATAATTAACTAACAATGTATCTTCGAAATATTTATTAAAAATAATTCTATTTATGCTGTAAGTACTTGTAAACTCAATAAAATTAGATTTTAACAATATAATGAACAACAACAAAAAACATTTTTTTTAGTAGAGTGGAATCATTTAATGATGCTAAAATTTTCCCAATGCTTTTGAAAACAATATTGTTAATTAAAATTGTTTAGATACAATTAAAAAATGAGTTTCTTATGTAAAAGACGATTTAATTTAGAATCCGCTGCTCACGTAAAGTAAGTTTTATTGTGAAGTTAATTTTGCGTTAATGTTAAATTGTACCAAGGAGACTTGACGTGTAGTATTCCTTAAATCAGGCAGGAGTAGCTGACACATTTTTGAACATAACGTCACATTAGATCCCTCAATATTGAAAAAATATGTAAGTTTATGAATTTTCAAAAGACATCAACGATAACATTTTTCATTCATGTCTGGAGTCATCAAATGTTGCTTGATACAAGTATTTAAGTACAATATCAGAACACTGAAACTCTGCATATAACAATCGCATTGCCTTTTTAGCGAAACACATACAACCACATTCAGCTGTAAAGGACGTATAATTTGCATTAAACGATTAACCGTTTCTTAATGTGAATAAGTATTTCATAACAACATGAAAATTACATAGAAAATAAAAATAAAAAAAGCACATTCTGTGATAAAACGGTTACGCAGACACGGCTATTAAAAGTAATCTTGCACGGCGTAATTAAATCTAAGAGAAGACATCAACAACAAAAAAAAACTTTCCAAAAACGGAAGTTTCAAATTTATTTGCATTGGGATACTCCCTGAGTAGTTTAAAGCAATAATTATCTCAGCAGGTCATCAGACACGCATTAAAAAAAAAGCCAGACAAACCTGTCTATATTGACAGCTAAGAAATTCAAACATACAACGAAAAGTGGCGTAACAAGGTTTTGTGATAAATGACTTATAAGATGAGACTTTTTGTTTTTTAAACAACTTCTGTTGGTTTTCTGAATCATATATTTTACTTATAAACCTAATGGATATTCGAATTTTCTATTTCATTTTTACTTTCTCTTTTGAATAAAGATAACTCGGAGAAACTTCGTCGTTTTTTTTTTTTACAAAGATTTGAATTACAAATGGCTAAAAATTTCATTTTATATAACAGTGAAAGATAATTACATACCTAATAGCGGATACATTGATTAAGATGATTCGAATTATTTTTGAACTTCGTATATTGAATAGAAATTATATGCTTAAATTCTTTTTGTATATTCTGTTTTATTCACATGACCCAAAATTCAAAACTTGTTATTGCGTAAAGATATTGTATAAATAATTCTTGTCTATTACCCAGCAAAATTTCATCGTATCCTGTTAAATGTATCATTGTACATTGGTTTAATATAATTTTATTTTAGGTTAATCTCTCCTCTACTATGTTGCTGAATTTTTAAATTATACCAATATTATTTTAATTTGTTTCTTACTACTTTTCTTATACAGAATTTTGTTAAAATTTATACTTAAGCCCAAATTTATATCTTAACAATGTACTCTGTTTAAAAAAAATTATTGGTTAACATTTATTTATAAATATAAAAATAATTGTAGCTTTATTTCGACTAATATTTTCATCATTACAGCGTTATGACGTTTTTTTTAAAAATAAACGTAAATTTTTTTTATTAAAATCTTATTAGAGAACATTTACAATTTCTATAAATTAAATTCTATTAGTTTTCAAAAGATGAATTATTAAAAAGTGGAGAACCGAAAGGTCTTCTTTATATGAGGGAATGCAAAATTTGAATCGTTCAGTAATTTGAAGGGAATATTAGAACATACTTCATAAATATTATAGACACAAGTTATATATTAAAGTATGATTTAACTTATCAAGAAATCGACGAACAAATTAAATATATTTTTATCACTGTTTATCAACGGAAACAAAGGTAAAACGAAATCAAATATTGATAATTTATCATTATTCATCAAAAACATAAACTTTTTTTAAAAATTAAAAAAATATGAAAAATTACAACATAATTCTAGTTTGAAAAAAATAATACATCTTCGAACACATTTTTCGCTTACCTTCAACATATAATTTTATCACTCTTCAACACACGACTTTAAAATGATTAGTGAAGAATTCATTTGGAATAGAAATGAGGCTCTCCCAATTACGAGTTTCTGAATTATTGCATCAAATTTATTTCGAAACACGAGAGAGTTAACTCTTGTAGATAAAGATATTTCGCAATAAAGCATCATTTTCTTTGTTTATTTGAGAATTTTGTTCAACTAATAAGAAAAATGAAGCGTATATGCTTATATTTAACTTGCAAATCGTTGCAATAATGGAAATAATATACAATACTTTAAAAGAAATTCCAGCAAACGATAATATTTTGTGACAAATTTTTCATTTTTAAAATTCTAAATATATATACTTTTTCTAATTTTTTAGAAGTTTATTTAATCGAACAAAATTAATAATAATTAAAAAGTGATAACGTATATTTATGCATTTTGTTATATAATTGTAAATAAGCACATTTTTATTTATCAAATATTTTCGATATTAATTTCGGAATTCACAGTCATTTCCTATATCGATTATACAATTTCTCCGCTTGAAAGTAAATGAGCGATAAATATTGAGGTAGAAATTTTTATCGTTTGAAAAAGATTTTCGAATGAATTTTTATTTTTTATTTTTTCATGTGCGATAGGTAAAAAGTTGAATAATAAAAATAATAAAAAACAGGTTATAAGTAAATAAATATTTTATCAAAAATAAATTTACTGTAGAATTCTACTAATTTGAACAATCTAAAAGAGGATAAAGTAATATTTTTTTATTATTTTCAATTAATTATTAAAATGACTGATGACACAAAATGAAATAAAGAAATTAATAAAAGCATTTAAATATAGTATAATATATGTTCCTGGTCGGTACTGGTTTAAATATTGAAATACATTGTAGTTATTTTGTAATTTTGGCAATTTTTAAATATACATTCTTATTTTTAATTTTTAATTCGACGCTTCATAAAAATTAAGAAAAAAAGAGAAAAAAAGGAGCCTTGTAAGAAGCATGCCTTAAATAATATTTTATGTAATACCATTCGTAAAAATATTACATTGTACTTCTTAAGGAATGAGCGAATATAGTAAAGGATTATTCGTACCAGTAGCCTATATTACAGTTGAAAAAAGTTAGATCGGTTGCAAGTATTTTAAAATAACAATTAAAAAACATAGAGATTAGGATTTCCACTAAACTTGGGTTACGAATTCGATTTTTCAACACATCAGATATAAATACACACACACACACACACAAAAAAAAAAAAAAAAAAAAAAAAATCAAATTGGAATTTACTCATTTTCAGTAAAATAAAAATTTAATCAGATAATTACCTATTTCAAGGTAAATTTTATTAAACTCTTGGGATATCTCTCTTTATTTAAAATTTAAAGGAAACATTAATGTTTCTTATTAAGTGAAAAGTTTTTAAGAAAATGCACAGTTGCCTTACTGATTCAAGTATACAAACTAAAGAAAAAAAATTAAATCCTAGGATTTTTCTCATATAAATTAATCGGAACATAATTAGACTTTTAATTAATATGTATGTAGATTCCCTTTCATATTCATATTCATTCCTTTTGCATTTATTTATGGTGTCGTTGTGAATGTTATGAAAAGAGCAAAAAATTGTATACATAAATTTACAGAAAAAGCCGTTTTTTCAATTGCAATGATCCGTAAATAAATACATTTTAAACAAATCTATTTAATTTTATAATTAATATAATGCATAATTTTTAAAAAAATAAATTATATTAAAAAATAAAAATAAATTAAAAAATAAAAACAAATTTAAAGAAACTAAATAAAATCTATTATTTGTATCATTTGAATAATAAATAAAAACGTAAGCAATTATAAATTCTAGATTCAGTTTTTTGTATAGTAATGAAAAGTAAATTTAAAGTACGAAATTTAATAAAAATAAATTAAACGCGTTCTTTGTTAGTTAAGTTTAACGAAAATGTGTCTTAATGGAAATATTAAATAATTTATATCAATATATTTAACAATAATTCTGTTTCAAAGACCCTTTTGGAACTTATTACAAAAGAGATTAAACATTGGGAACTCTTCAGGTCTCTTTGTCTCTACAGTAAACCTTATTTAAAAATCAATGAAATTCAAGAGAAAAATCATTTGCATCATATTACTTTAGAAATTAAAAAAAATAATTAATTTACAAGATTCTAAGTTAAAACATAAGAAAGCAAATGAAATCAAATATTTTTTTCTTAATGTTTAATATGACATAAGAAATACTTTTGGAAAAGATGATTTTCATTTTCAATATGCATGAACAATATAGATATGGAATTTTTAATAATGCCATAAACTGTTCCTTTTTACCCCCAAAATAATTAAAACTAGGTTGAAATAGAATCTTTTAAATTCTAAACAAGTTCTTGAAGTCATTGATGCTCAAAATCTGGATATTACCTTTACGGCAGGTATAACTTGATGATTTTCTGCTGAATACTCCTCTAGGGATTTCAGCAGTCCTAAGCGTTTTTGATCCCTTTCGGACATAATATTTAAACTGTCCCGTTTGATGTCCGGCATCGTAAAGGACAGGCCGCATCCTAGGAACACAGTCCACACAACGATCCTCAAGGCAAACATCCGGCACCATTCCATACAGAAAAAGGAATCAATGTTCCGGCCATAAAATCCGGCAATATTCGCGGCAAATGTTCGGGATAGTCCGGCACCGCATTCGGAGAAGCACGCACCTTTTGCTAGTCCGAAAACTAAAAGACTTGTCTCAGGCACAGGGATCGCATCTTGGCAAGTGACTTTTCGAAAGGGAAAAAAATGATAAATAAGTGAACGACAGAAGTTTTTTGATCGTTGCTTGACTGGGTTGCCAAGTTCGTAAATTGATGGATTTGTTGGCGAGTTTTTCAAAATAAAACTTTTCGCCAATTTAGAAATTATATCAGGGTTCGCGAACGTTTTTTTGTTTTGTTTTTTGTTAGTGGACTTCCTACTTGAAGACTTAGATGCACATATGTATAAGTTGTGTTTTTAAATGAAATATTTATTTGTAAGATAATGAAATCTTATAATAAAATTTTAAAAGGATTAACGTTCGGAACCATGATTTTGCAAAAGCATATAAATGGATAATATTGATGATATTTAGTGTCACTTAGATTAGAAAATGTATATAAAATTGTTTTAAGAAGATTTTTACAATAAAAAACTATTTAAGTACAATATTTTGAGAAAAAATGAACATAAAATGACCCATTTTCAAAACATTCTCCTTTTGTGAAAAATGCTTCTATTATAATAATATTTTGCCTGTATGTAGCTCAGACCTCCGTACAGAGGCTCAACTAGAATTTTTGAAATATATAGTTTAGAACGGGGTTTATCCTTGTTTTACGACAACACATAGGAGAAATTTTAAGGGAAAAACGCCGATAATTATTTCAATTGGTTGTAACTCTGAAAATAATGTGAATTGTTCAAAAAAATAGTTCAGACACTCTGGAGAAGTCTTTACTTTATATAAGCAAAATATTATTATTTTAGAAGCATTTTTTTTTATAAAAGGAGAACATTTTGATAAAAGGTTATTCTAAGTTAATTTTTTACCAAAATATTGCATTTAAATAATTTTTTTTGTCAAAATGACCTTAAAACAATTTTATACATGCATTCTAATCTAAGTGACACTAAATATCATGAAAATTATCCATTTATGCGCTTTTTTAAAATCACGGTTCCGAACGTAGTCGGATACCTTAAAGAAATATTTATTTGCAGGCTATTTATTAAAAGATAAAAGTTACAGAATTTCAATATAATATAAATTGCTAATAACAGATTTTGAATAGTTTAATTGATGAAACATAAATTTATTTTAATTTCCAAAAATGAAAAAAAAATAATTTAAAAAACTCAAATTATTAATTAAATAAACCTTTGACAGAATAAAATCATTGTGCCTGGTGTTTTGAGAGATAAAAGCGTTTTAATATCCGGTTCAAATTTTGTGGCAGTCAGACGAACATTACCAATTCTTCCTGTATCAATTTGAATAAAATTTTTTGCGAGAAACCGTGTTGAAGAATTAAAGCATTGTAACGCAAGTTAATTTCACATTACTGGTACTGATTACTCATTATAGAATGAAACGAATATCTATGACTAATTGACTTCTTTTAAATTAGTTGATGCTTAAATAATAATTTCTTCTATTCAAATATTTCCCGCACACAGTTTTTTCTCCTGTTACCAAAGGGAGGTTCCGGAAAATACGAATATGTTCTAATCGCGTTTCTGATTTTTTGTGTGTGACATTTTACTTGTTATTATTCATTAATTTTCTTCAAAATATAGTGGTATTAATAATATTATCCTTTGTTCTCGTTACGCACCTTATATACACAATGCTTTGTGCAACCCATTAAAGGTGGTCAAACTGGACACCAAAAATGATTTAACTTTTTATTTACAATGCTCTTTAAACAAAACCAGGGCTATGGTGGACATAAATCACAGTCGAGTGACGACGGTGACACTGGAGTTTTCACAGCCCCTAAAAACTTACACAATACGCTATCGGGCGAATATTGTGCCTTGAGAGATTGAAAGTGCAAAAGATTTTTGAATACTGTTCTGTTGAAATGAAATAATAATAATCATGTTTTTTTTTTTCAAATTTTGTCTTTAATAGTTTTTTAAACAAATTAATTATATTTAATTTCAATGTGAATGAAACTTTATTTTTTTTTCTTTCCTTGCCAGTTTTGGTGTTATCTAATTTAAATGTAACATTTTAGTTAAGAGATCTTTTAACCGGTAAATAAAAAAACTGTCACTAAAAAAAAAGTTAAGTTAGACCTTGAATTAAGCCGAAAAAATATTGGAAATTTTAGACTCATTTTATTATAAAAATTATTCCCTTTTTGTGAAATAAGAAAAGTTTAAACTCTTAATTTCATTTTATATAATTGATTTTTAATTAGTTTTCAAGAAAAATACCTTACTATATATCTATATAAATTAGAACACGAATAACATAAATTTCAGTTTAGAATTTTTTTTCTGATTAAAAATAAAATTTAAGTTATTTTATAGACATTTCTATATTTAAATGGACAATGAATACAAGGAATAAGTGAAAGTAAATACCATGAATAATAATTTCATACAGAATAAATTCCCGTCTAGTAGTTTCTTTTTTTACTTAAGAAAAACACTTTCGTTTTAAATTCTAATAGTTTCATTTATTTTAGAATTTTAAACAGCAATTTTAATATAACGAGTAAACTGAATTTAGATAAACATTAATTGATAAAAAAATCACATTCAACATAAAGAATATTATACTTAAAAATTTAAAAAAAATTTCAATAATTAATTTCTGAAAGTATAATAGAATTGAGTCACACAATTTCTAATTATGTAGCGCAGACAAAATTTAAAGCAGGGCTTATTTCAGAAATATGATGTATTTTTAGGAATATTTAGAATTCTTCTGAGGTTTCGATCAAGTAAGATTTGATTCATGAGTTTCAACATGTTAACTAGATGTTAAATATATACGTTTATTAATTTTGAATTCGTTATTTAAGACTGTCTTTGCCTAGAAGAACAAAACTCGAAACAGTTTCGCTATAAGCATATGCAATGTTTAAGATTGAAACTAAATTGTGTTTCTTAATTCATTTCCACAGCTGTGAAGTGGAAAATATATATATATTTTTATCATTTAAGTTTTTTAATAATAACTATTTTAATTGAAATAATACTCTTCCAAGGTGAAACATACGAAAAAACTGCAATAGAAAGCTTTGAAGGGACTTCCATCTAATTTACTTTGATTATTTTACATCCGCAGCAAAAAAAGTTTAAAGGGTTTTATTTAAGCTCTCAAACTTATGTTAGGAATTTTAAAATGAAGTAGTTAATTATTAAATTTTTTGATAACAAAATTATTATTTTTTTTTTGTTTCGTTTTAAAACCTAGCCGATCTTTTTCATCGAATATAAAACATTATTTTTATTAATAAATTAGTGACAGACAAATATACCATTCGTGTTATAAATAATTGGGGTCATCCTCGTCACTTGATTACGTCACACAAAATTGTGAATAGTGTTACCAATAGCTCTACTGTTATTTTAAAGCAGTGACTTCCAAACTTACTGTGTCTATGGGCATCTTTTATACCAAAACTTGGCTTGAACCTCTAAGCGAAATTACTCTATTTAAATACATAACAGAAAAAGTATAAATTTAAGGTATCCGACTACGTTCGGAACTGTGATTTTATAAAAGCGCATAAATGGATAATTTTCATGATATTTAGTGTCACTTAGATTAGAATACATGTATGGAATTGTTTTAAGGACATTTTGACAAAAAAATTATTTAAATACAATATTTCAGCAAAAAATTAACTTAGAATAAACTTTTTTCAAAATGTTCTCCTTTTACAAAAAATCTTCTATTATAATAATAGTTTGCCTGTATATAGCTCAAACCTCTGTACAGAGGCTCAACTATGTATTTTGAAACATTCACATTTTTTCAGAGTTACAACCCATTGAAATAATTATCGGCGTTTTTTTCTTAACATTTCTCCCCTCTGTTTTCGTAAAACACGGATAAACCCACTTCTAAGTTATATATTTCAAAAATTCTAGTTGAGCCTCTGTAACGAGGTCTGAGCTATATATAAAGGCAAAATATTATTATAATAGAAGCAGTTTTAACAAAAGGAGAATATTTTGAAAATGTGTCATTCTATGTTCATTTTTTATCAAAATATTGTACTTAAATAATTTTTTATTGTAATACTATTCTTAAAACAATTTTATACACATTTTCTCATCTAAGTGACACTAAATATCACAAATATTATCCATTTATACGCTTTTGCAAAATCACGGTTCCGAACGTAGTTGGATACCTTAACAATGGTGGCCTGCATGATAAATGTTGATGCAAAAATAAAGTATAAATAAAAATTGTGATATATGAAGTAGTATTTATTCAAATTGAATCTTTTTTCATTAAAATATCACATTTTTTTAATGTGTGGGTGGGTCACCCAATGAGAGGCTTCTTTACAAAGAATAAAATATTGCTTTCTGTTCAAAAGAAACAAAAATGTATTGCATTTACTTCACATATCAAGATCGCACATACACATTTACGCAGACACACACACGAACACGCACACGCACAATCGTTGTTCAGATATACGATACTTTTATACTGACATATTTTAGTCAAATTACTTCATGTAGCAGCCAGATTCCGTTCATATTTATACCCGCATAGATGGAAGCCGTCGCAATCGGCTCGACTTCACCATGCGACGTTTGACATTTCTTGTACTCTTCATGTGCTTATCTAAAAAAGAAATATATTCTTCACTTTTTATTGTTACTCTACTTTTTTGATCACGATTAATCTAATTACTAATATATTTTAACTTTTATAGTAATTTAAAGGATTACAAATTATTTACATTATATTAAATATTTCGTGGCCCCCCTAATCTTTAATTCCCGGGTTCAAATCCCGGTCTAGGAAAGGCCGATTTAGCATTTCATCTCTTCATTGGATTGTTAAATGAATACCAAGCTTGCATGATAACTGGACTCTGGGGGTTCCCGTCCGACTGACCACTTGACCGAAACATCTGCACATGCACAAGGTCATGAAAACTGAGACAGGCACAGTAGGCCTTGGCCCTCATGGACTGTTGCTCCACTGAGTTCAGTTCAGTTCCTAATCTTTATAAAATTAATTATTTTAATTTTCCACCGACGCAATTATAAGTTTTAAGAATCCTCAGGGGTCTATAGGAACTGCTTTGGGAAATGTTCTAAAGCGATGGATAAAAAGCCAAAAACATTTTCAGAGAGAGGTGTCATAAAATCTCTCTTTTTTTCCATAGAATCATTATAAAGAGAGAGATACAATTAGGACCCAGGCAGCAAAAATTCAACAAAATCTCTCACTTTAACCTTTATATCAATATTTTGATTATGTTAATGAAGGTCTTCTGTATGCAGACACTATTTTCAACCACAAAAACATGAAATTTGAAAACAATTCCAATTTAAACAATAAAACATCACTTAGAAGTTTTTAAAAATGCGAGAATAAGTTAAGTGAGCTCTTCAAAGCATTTAGAATTTTAGTATAAGAAATTATTTCATACAATTTGATACATCTCAAGCAATCTTAGGAATTCGATCTTTTTACAGGTGATAACTTTTTTTTCTTTCTCGTAAGCATGGAAAATAGAACAAAAGTCGCTTTTAACTAAAATGGCATAATCAAGTTTTCCTGATAAACATGAATTCTAATGTAATTAACTGATTATACCTAACTTTTGCATTCCCTCAACATATGGTTTACAACCCACATTAATTGCTAGGTTGAAAAACAAAATATCAGTTAAAGACGAACAACAGATACCGGAAGTGAAATAATCCTCATTTTAAACTTCAAGGCTGAGATAGTGCCATCAATTGGGGATTCCCCGATTCTTTGTTTGGAAGAACTTAGAGAAGGAGTCAGTTTTAAACGGTTATTTTTGCCCAGTGTTAAAAAAGATGATTTTGACTTTTGGAATATATATATATATATATATATATATATGTTTTTTGAAAATGAAATTAAATGCCACCATTAATGTATTCTTGTACGCTCATGCAAATAAGCAGAAAAGGACAATTTATCATATTAGATCCTCAAAATTCAGAAGTATTCAATACTTTTAAAAATGTATCAAATTAAAAACCAATCTAAACGGATAATAAAGAATATTGAATATTAGGCACGCTGCGTTTACTCAAAGAAAAATTAATGGCATGTTACATTGGCTATTTTTGTAATGGCACTCTGCTTTTATTAATTGATTAATAATTTATTAACGTCATACCTTAAATCAACACGAAGGGTACTTGCGACTGATCTCGTAATTTTGAACTATGGTCAAATGGTGGGGACAGTTGTTATCTCATCCTCTAAACTTACATACCACGCCCAATGCGGAAATTTTGAGCCTCAAAAAAATTTAACATTCTTAAGTCCCGGTACATGACTGATCTTTAGTGGTATCAGGATTCGAACACTTGACTCATTCGACTGCAAATACCAAAGGCAAGAGCTCATGACCATAAGCCTTCGGCCATCACCCAATGTCGGCAAAAGTGTTTGGAATGTTTTTTCCAGCTATCTTATCTACCTTCTAAATTTAAACAACAATCAGATGAATAGGTCGTCATCTGAGCTGGTCTGCCTAACTGGCACCTAACTTTTTTTTTTATCACATTCGGTGAGATAGTGGTTTACACAACACGCGCGCGTAATCAAGAACTTTCGGAGCACTTGTATAAATGAGCTACGTTCTTTAAAACTAAAACCGGCACGTTAGCACAAAAGAAAACCGATGTAAGAATTATTTAATCAATGTATTATTATTTTTTTACATTACAATTAGTCTTCTATAAGTGTTAAAATGAGATACGTTCGGAACCGTGGTTTTGCAAAAGCTTATAAATGGATAATATTTATGATATTTAGTGTCACTTTGATTAGAAAATGTATATTAAATTATTTTAAGAGAATATTATTAAAATAACAAATTATTTAAGTACAATATTTTGACAAAAAATGTACATAAAATGACCCATTTTCAAAATGTTCTCCTCTTATGAAAAAATGCTTTTATTATAATAATAGTTTGCCTGTATATAGCTCAGACTTCTGTACAGAGGCTCAACTAGAATTTTTGAAATATATAACTTAGAAGTGAGTTTATCCATGTTTTACGACAACAGAGGGGAGAAATGTTAAGAAAAAAACGTCGATAATTATTTCAATGAGTTTTAACTCTGTAAAAATTGTGAATTTTTCAAAAATCATAGTTGAGCCTTTGTATAGCGGTCTGAGCTATATACAGGCAAAATATTATTATAATAGAAGCATTTTTCACAAAAGGAGAACATTTTGAAAAAGGGTTATTCTGAGTAAATTTTTTGCCGAAATATTGTATTTAAATAATTTTTTTTTGTCAAAATGTCCTTAAAACCATTTTATACACGTGTTCTAATCTAAGAAACACTAAATATCATGAAAATTATCCATTTATGCGCTTTTTTAAATCACGGTTCCGAACGTAGTCGGATAGCTTAATACTGAATATAAAAACACATTTTTTTTAAAAAAAAAATTGGGGATGAATTTTTGTGTTCCCAGAATCTGAAAACAAGCAGCAATTTTCAAGAATTTTATACCTATGTTATACTAATGTGTATACCTCTTTGCTTTTAAAACTAAATTTCATTTAAAGCTCCTGGAGGATGGGAATTAAACGCACTTAAAATTTATCTCTTTCAAAAAATTGTTTATGGATATAGTTTTGTAATTTATACTAGCTGTTACCCGTCCGCTTCGCTGGGTATTTTATGATGCTATATGAATATATACTGTTTATATATATATATATATATAAATTACATTGATATCTTAGCGTTAAGAATTCGATTGCATTAAAATATTCTTAACTGCCCTCTTGAATTTAAAAGGACATAGCTTCTAAATAATAGTTTCTAAAATTGAAATATAGTAGTCTTTTACACTCTCGTAACCCTCTCTCCAAGGTGATCTCCGTAATACTCATTTTGAGTGGATCTCTACTCAATAAACTTGACATACTTTTAAATTTCAAGTCTAAATCTAATAGTTCAAAGGATTTTTTTATCAATAAGTTACATTCACAGGGGCGTAGCTACTGCCGTATCAATGATATGGGCGCCCAAGCCACATGGGCCCCAACATGTGTAACTAAAGTTCACCTAACAGGGTTCTCATACCTAAAAAAGGGCCCCGAAAGAATTTTGAATCAGGGCCCACTCAGAACTAGCTAAGCCTGTGTCCATTAATCATCTTTGACAATCGATTTCCGCATGACCGATTCTTAGCAAATTTTTTTTCAGCAAAAGAAACATACATAACAAATTTTACTACCGCAAGGTCTAGTAGCACGAAAAAGGAATTTTTTTTTTATCAATACGCCGGAAAAGATCCTCACTCCCCCATAGGAGTCTATTTCCGAAAATCCTATCTTAGTTGATTTCCATTCAGGAAAAGTAACGTGCATACCAAATGTTATTACGCTAAATAGTAGCTAAATAACGGATTTTTTAAAATTAAATACGTACCCTTAACTCCCGCACTTCCCCATACGAGTCAATTTCCCTAAAATCCGTTCTTAGCGGATATAGCGGTCCTATATTCAACAAAAGAAACATGTGTAGAAAATTTCAAGTCTTTTGGTCTAACAGTTTAAAAACGGGAATATTTATCTATAACTTCCCTTAAGCCCTCGTTAAGCTCCTTGGAAGTAGATTTTTGCAATTTTTTTTTCTGTGATCAATGAAAGAAACGGGCCCACCAAATTTCAATTCTGTAGATCTAACAGTTCAAAAACGTGAATATTTACCTTTAACGCCCCTTAAGCCCTCGTAACTCCCCTTGAGATCGATTTTCACAAAATCCGTTCTTAATGAATCTCTACTCCGTGAAAGAAACATGCTTACCGAATTCCAAGCCTGTAGGTCTAATGGTTCCGGAATTATCGTGATGAGTGAATGAGTGAGTCTCTTTTCTCCTTTATTTACATATATATATATATATATATAAATAAAATAAGAAATAAAAATTTCATAAGATACAGTAAAATATTTATAAAATAAAATTTACCATGTTTTTAAAACAATTATGGGACTATAAATTTTTGTGAAGTCTTAAATCTATATCAAGTAAGAATTACATATAACATTTTATAACTGTAAGAATTTTTTTTAGCTTTCAGTGATTGAAGTTACAATATCCTGTGCAGCTAATTTTTGAAAGCTCTCAAAACAATCAACTTCGCAATTCTTGCAGCAAAATGTTCCCATGTTGAATTGTTCCTTAAAACTAATTAACCAATCCTGAGAGTCTTACGCAAATATTCTTTTAACAATGTTACAAGTTGTTTTATATCTCACAAGTGCCTTCAAGTTAATAAGTGACACTTACAAAGAAACATTAAAAAGTATTAGAACAAAAATAATACTTAGCAGACGCCAAGAGATAATCAAGATAAAAATTTATCATTTATTTTAATAGCAGTAAAATAAAAAAAAAATAATTCTGGTTATGTATTTTTCTTATTTTTATTCTTTACATTCATTCATTTCGAGTATATTTAAAATGCTTTCTGCAACAACAATTTCATTTAAATCACTAGCAGTTGCAAAAACATCATTATACGCGATAAGAAGCAAATATATATATAATACAATTTAAAAATATTTAAATTGCTTGAAATATCAACAAAAAAAAAAAAAAAAAAAAAATAAATAAATATAAAAAAACATAAAATAAATTGAAAAAAAAAAAAAAAACAGAAATAGATATCAACCTCGATATCTTTGGCTTAGAAAAAGATGGAGGAATGAAATACAGTTTAGAATTCTCAGACTTTTTAGACGTATTAACGGTTTAGACATTTTTAAATGAATGAAACGTATTTACTTGGGATGTGTGTGCTAGCAGTATTTTCTCTATCTTTCAAAGGGAACATTTTCCCATTAAGAATTTCAGTACAATTCGACTTTTCCGTCAACTATGAACTCAAATCGTTTCTTTGTAATAATTTAATTGTCAGGTGACCAACTTCGATATTTAAATAAGTAAATTAATGAATAAATAAAAAAAAACACTTATTTTTCTCTCATTGCCTTATATTTCCATAATGATATTCAATAACGACTTGGTAATCTGACCCGGATTTTTTACAATACCTAGAGAGAGTCTCCTTGGGCAGTTCTGTGAAACATATTTTCTATCTTTTAGTTTCTGAACGAGACAGCATATGACAATGATTACTGGGATGAAAAAAATTTACTTGTTAAAATACAGATATTCCAAACTCGTTGGTGTTAAAATACTTTTTGCGACAAATTTAGAAATTTTTACCAAATGAGGAAAAAAGCCAGAAATAAACGTCACAATTTTTATAATATATAAGAAATAAATTAAAAAAGATACATTAAGCAGGAAATAAAATGCTTTTAAAAGAAATGTCGAGTATTTTATTTCAAAAATGGTATTGATGATGAAAATATCATTAAAAATCCATGTTAAATGTTCTATTTTAATGGACCTACATTCCTTTGGTAATAATATTATCTGGATATTCGAGATTTGTTGCATATCTCAGAATAAAGACTGGAAGCTGATAAAAGATTCAGAAAAATAGTGTGAGGTCAGTATTCTTGAAAATATAATTAAAAGAATTAAACATAACTTCAACAAGATCAGGATAAGGCTACATGAATCTTGAAAAACGGAGATAATTTTACGAAATCTGTTTTACAGATCATTCTTTTATTACAGATTTGTAGATAAATGGCTTTCAAGATCGCTTTATCTTATAACAGAAGTCTATATTTCATGAAATTATCTAAAATACTAGTTTTGTATTCATGCGAAAACTATCTCTCTGTGAACATACTAAGTTTGATACTGATGGATGTGTAAGCGATGTATTTATCAAATGAGAAAGGTAATTCATTTTACATTAATAATTGCATTAATGACGATACAGTACTGTGGAATATATAAATATCTTAATATGGTTTTAATTTACGTAAGTCATAACCTAATTCAGATAGATCAATCTGCGGGAAGAGATTTCAGTAAGGGACGAAACAACAAAAAAGTTTGCGAAGTTATTTGAAAAATCCTTAATATATCTCTCCTATCAGAAAAAATAGATTCAGTTAAATATACTAATAAGGCATCAAAAATCAAATCATGGAAAAAGAGTATGATTAAAAGTATTATGGAAGTTATAATAACAAACTCTGAAATGTGCTGTTAATTACTATGTTGTTGTTACTAATGCCACCTGATCAACGTCCACGAAATTCATCATGGTAAAGGGCTAAGTAACGTCTGTCGTTAGCCGTAGCACCATGCAGGTGACAGTACGATTTGGCTCGGTTCCACCCCAATTTAGAGGGAGAACACTCTGGGGGTGTTCAGAGGTCTCCCACCTCTCTTCCCCTTTCACCAACCACACGAGAGGACTTGCGGCTCGACGGCTATTTAGAGTACCCCCATGCCGCAAAGGCACTATACATTTACAAACATCCATGTCTTCTCCTGGATTCGAACCCAGTCCCTACGGCACCACAGTCAGCGTCGCTAACCACTATACCTGTTGGGCGACAAATGTGAAGAGTTATGTACTATGTGAAGAGTATAACGATGTAAATAAGTAATCTTCAAAATCAAGTTAATTTTCTTTTATTTTATTAAAATTCAAATTATATACATTAAGGTAATACTTTTTGAAGACTTAAAATACTTCTTATTTTAGAAGTTTTTAATGATTAATTAGACATTAAAGAAATCCTTCCCTAAAAAATAAGATTTAATTGACTAGTATTCCGAATAGATGATTTATTGTACAACATAAATCCCCGTAGAATGTATTTACTTTACTGTTTAACAAAAATGTAACGATTAACGTTAAAGTAATATTTACGTTAATTCTTCCACGCCACAAGCCTCGGGTCGGACAAGATCGATTCAGCCTTTCATCCCTTCAGTGGGTCGATAAATGAATACCAAGCTTGCTTGGGAACCAATGAGGGTTTTGCATCAGACTGACCACCTGACCGAAACATCTGTTCATGCACCTCAGTACCCAAGGTCACGTAAACTAAGTTGGGCACAATAGGCCTTGGCTCGCCGTGGGCAGTTGCACCACTGAGTTTAGTTTTACGTTAATTATTCAGTTTCAAATAAAAAAAAGTATTACAATTACTTTTGAGATATTTGCTTTTCTTAGATATATTGTTTACTTCTAAGCTATTCATGATAGAATTTCAAATATAACCTATCAGATATGAACAATATATACGCATGTCTAAAAAGATAAATGTTTATTTCGATTGCTAAAAATAAATATCTCAGTATATGAATGTTTAGTTATATCAATAAACCTAATGAATTATAATGTGATTTCTTATCTAAATCAATGTTTTAGCAATGGGTTGACTTACAGAAGGTCTTTGTAGTTTTATCACTTTGTTTTCTGAAATTAGACACTTTTTTCCCATTTAATGAAAATAAATTGTATTTATTCATCAGAAGACAGAAGTCCTCGATTTTAATACACACATCTAAATAAAACATCTGGACTATATATAATTATCTATTGAGTATATATACAATTTGAACTATGAGTTTTCATTGTACATCGGAAGAGAAAATATTTCTGTTCCTTGATGCTTGTGTAATCTTCAGCTCAGCTTACTTTCCGTTTTCGTGTATTATTATCAGATACTGGGTGGGGTTTACTATTTAATTATTTATTCCCTAATTTTAAATATATTTTTCAGCGTGATTTTCTGATTTCCTATTAAAAATAATATTACTAATGTAAATTTTTTAAAATAAGAATTGTGAAATGTTAGATATAAATGGCTATTAATAAGTGGAAGGGAGACTAATCTCTTGACTTGTTGAACTGCCCTTTGAGAAATAAAAATACTTATTAATTGCTTTTACAATTTTGTATTACTGTATTTCAAAGAGAAGTGCTTATTGTATGTTTAAAAATCAAATGTGCTTTATAAATAAAAACTAACATTGAAAATCTTTCACTTGAACTTTAATGTATTCTAAATAATATTTTTCAGTAACAAGTGACATTACTTTATTATCGTTGGATTTATCTCATTTATATGCTACATGCATTTTAAATCAATTTAGACACTTCTTATGTTCTCACGTAATAATCTGTTGTATAATTAGAATGTACAATAACTATCAGTTCTGATCAGAACCATTTCCACAAAATCTAATGTTATTTCATGAGCCGCTTTTAAAATTAATAATGGAGGACTTAGAGGAAAAATACACTACGTGCAGTTTATAATATAAAAAGTTGTATAGTAAGAAGAAATAATCCTAAAGGGAAGAATTTCGAAAGATGTGATGCGCATATATTGAAACGAAGACTTAACGGTATCACAGAAATCGAATGTTTTATTCAGAAAAAATAAAAGCAATAAAATAACAACAGCAATTTTAAAAGCAATAAAATATCAACAATAATAATAAAGTGTTGACACACCTCGGGGACGTATGCACGATGTTACACCTTGAAAGAAGGAAGATTCGATCTGGGTACCTTCCGTTTCGAACGCGAGTACTTTATCGATCACGCCAAAACGATCGTCATCGCGTGATGTTTGGTACTATTTTTATATAGATGTCGCACCGCCAAATGAAAACCAACCAAATTATGTTTAAATTTCTTAATTATTTTTACAAATTTAACTTAAAACTCTATTCTTTTGGTCTGTATCAGCGCAAGATCTGAATTTTTGGTATGCTTGCTATGCAATATTCAATGTAACTTATTAAGGCTGTATGTTTAGCCTAAAAAAAGTTCCCCGATCTTTGTTCTGTTTTACCTTGTAATTTAATTTTATTCACGTAGTGGTGACTAAATCAAGGGTATACGTTTAAAACAATAAATGAATGTTTAAGAAATAAGAAAAATTCTCTGCACTTTTTTTTTTTATATTGTAAGTTTCTATTTAACTGATATGTACCTCGAAATTTAAACATGTGTGTTTAAATAATAAAGTAACTTTTTACTGATATCGATACAATGTGTGAATGGCCCCTGAATTCTGTTGTAATATAATGATTTGTTGATGTCTGCGACACATAAAATCAGAGTGACGACACTTTAAAAATAATTAATGGTGTAAACTTATTAAAGAGGAGTATTCGATACGCTAATGAGAATTTGATATTTTAATGGTTATTTGACGCTCATTAGAAACACCTTTAATGATCGTCCTTTGAGCGTAATTAGAAATAATCATGGAAGAAAGTTCATTTAAATTAATTAGTGGTCCAATTAATTATGCTAGCCTTTCATTGTCAGGCCGCATTCTTATTAGTTTATGAAAGCATTTTGCGGTCCTCCATTGTTTTAATATTATTACAGAAAATTTGCATTTTCTTTTTGTAGGGATTACCTGTTTAAAACCTAATAATTTATTTACAAGAAATCAATTTAATACAAATTAAAGCTATTATTAATTAAAAGTGATAACTAAAAATTTAAAATTTATTTTTCTGAACTTAAATTTCTTAAGTTTTTGAAATAATTGCTTCTTAAAAGAATTTGTTTCTTTCTAGATATCTTAGCAGGTAAAACAAACAATAGTATTTAATATGTCACATTATACATATCACCTACAAATTTCAAGCAAACATTAATTTGTTTCTATGAATTCCGCTTAATTTCTATGCATTTTAACTATCATTCGCTTCTTTGCAAAACAATTCCTGTATCTCTAGAATCATTGAAAATAAAGTGAAAGAAAATACAAAGTATAAAAATTAAAAATTTGAATGAAATTTAAAAAATACAATAACACATAATAGAGAATTTCTTAAAGGTTATTCACAATACAATTAATAATATTTTTGAAGAACACAAAGTTTCCTCTCAAACGCTGATATATTAGAAATCAACAACAACAATAAAAAAAAAGGTTTTTTTTCCATTAAAATATTCAAGATTTGAGCCGAATGTTTTGGCTAAGAAGATTTGTAAAGAAAATAAATAGTCTGGTGAGAAACATTAAACGGAATAAATCGAGGATAGCTAACTTATGGGATTTAAGAGTAGATAATGATTTCCTGTATGCAACTTTACCCATCTTCAACCATTTGATGGAAAAAGTTGTATTTTATTAGAACCCTCTCCTTCACCACAAAAAAACATTAGTCATTCTATTCAACAAGTGATAACTACTTTCAACTAGCCTAAGGGTCTTCAACCTTTAAAGATCGAGGACCATATCAAAACATCCTCAATGATCCGCTAGCCACATTATTAGATTTAGAATGAAATACGGGCCATACTACTGTCAAAAAATAATGTAGTCACGAAATTTAAATTCGAAAGGGAGGTTTGTTTTACTGATACTTAGAGAAGATACGGCTTTACAAATTTGTATATAAATATATCAGTTTCAAAAACATTAAATGGAAGTCTAATTAAGGTATCCAACAACGTTCGGAACCGCGATTTTGCAAAAACATATAAATGGATAATATTTATGATATTTAGTGTCACTTAGATTAGAAAATGTATATAAAATTGTTTTAAAAGTATTATTACAAAAAAAAAAATATTTAAGTACAATATTTTGACAAAAAATGTACATAAAATGACCCATTTTCAAAATATTCTCTTTTAGTGAAAAATGCTTCTATTATAATAATAGTTTGCCTGTATATAGCTCAGACATTTGTACAGAGGCTCAACTAAAACTTTTGAAATATATAAGAAAAAAAACGCTGATAATTATTTCAATTGGTTGTAACTCTGAAAATAATATGAATTTTTAAAAAAAAAATAGTTCAAACTCTCTGGAGAAGTCTACTTTATATATAAAAGAGAGAGAGAGAGAGCACAAAATATTATTATTTTAGAAGCATTTTTTATAAAAGAGGAACATTTTGAAAAAAGGTTATCCTAAGTTAATTTTTTGCCAAAATATTGTATGTAAATAAATTTTTTTTGATAAAATGTAGTTAAAACAATTTTATACATGTATTCTAATCTAAGTGACACTAAATATCACGAAAATTATCCCTTTATAAGCTTTTTTGAAATCACGGTTCTGAATGTAGTCGGATACCTTAAAATATTTTGCCTGTTAAAGATAAAAGTCTACCTTTTCTTCAGAAAACTTCTGAGATCTTATGCTTTATCGGATTTTTTATATTTAAAATTTTTTAAGATACAACGAAATTTTTGAAAAATTCGTTATTTTAAGAAAATTCTAACTGAAATGGATATTAAGCATATTAATAAAATGCTTTAAATATTAAGAATAACAGAAAAAAATGGCAGTTTTTGCGACAAAATCAGACAAGGGATTTTTTTCTTAAAATTGCCTCAGATTCAAATAAAGGGTCACTAAAATGCTTTCATTAGGTCATTCATGGCCAGGGCCACACTGGTTGAAGTCCTCTTAACTAGCCCATACATGATCGTTTTACAAATATCTTATTTTCGTGTAAATGATCAGAAATGTGTATCCCAATTTTTATGAAGGATAATCTTTGAATTTATCTTGAGTTATATTCATTTTTTCTCCTGAGCTTTTTGCTTGCTCTTTGGAAAGGGTTTGAGTACTTCTTGTACATAGTTTTAAAGCTACTGCACACTATACAACACACAAATGAATTATTGTACAGTAATTACAAAGAATATTTAACAGAACTCTAAACGGACAAAGAAAGGCGAATGTAGTCAATGAATACTTTGAATTGTGAAAAAGGGAACATTATTTTTAAATTCTGAAGATATAAAAAATGTTAGTTTCGTAAAATACGAGGGTTGGGGCAAAAGTCATGGCAACTATTTTTTTTCTGGAAGATACCAGTCCGGTTGGAAAATGTGACATATACAGATGAAAGGACAAGGTGTTAACTACATTGTGGATAATGAAAAGCACTGAAATATTGTAACACACTAATTTATTACGGTAGTATACAGGGCAATATGACCTTCAAGGTGTAAAGAACACAGTACACATAAAGTTGACATGACAAACCTGGGACTAAAGACCTTCAGTGTAGACCCCTGCTACTATCACCACACTCTACCAACGATGTGGGAGGCGCTGAATACCATCAGCCTCAGAATTTTCCGCACCATGCGGGAATCGTCCCGAACGTTGCTCATCACAGGTTGACATACGTCCTTGCTGAAACTTTCCTACCCCCGCTCTACTGTACCTTATGGTAGGGCATTATTCCCAAAGGCTTCCACTAATTCACTGTGACATTCCATCGCATTTCTCCCCCGGAGAACGGCTATTTTGATGTAAGCGCGCTGTTCAACACGGGTTACTTCCATCTCGCACGACACTCACCAACTGACTGATTTCACTGCCCTCACTGAGCTACTACCAGCTATCACAGAGCCATATGTTGTTCTGCATTCGCACTATGCCTGCAGAACTTCCACACGACACATATACGCTTGTGATCCGTTCCCATATCTACAAGAAAATAAATAGTTTCTATGATTTATATCCCATCCCTCGTAATTAGAAGACTAAAAATACATCCATCTGTTGATCTACACAATTGAAACGTTTCTTCAAATAATAGTGCAAACGGAACCGTATAAAAGAAGGTGAAAGAATACATGGAGAAAAAAAGTGTATAAGTTTTTAGAGCTACTATTTATATTCGTGATTTAATGCTTAAAATATTCGTATAATTCTTATATTTTTAGTTATTATTATTTTTTTGAAAGTGAAAAATATAGGGACAATTCTACTTTGTTTATCATGGAAAACTTACTTTTTGGATGGGATGAACTCAGTGATCAACATTTACTTTGGTAGGTATTCTCATATATTTCTCTATATTTTTATTGATATTTGAAGTACCAATGCTCTCTCTTGGTATCAGAAAGTAGAGTATCAGAGCTTGTAATTCTCTAGCTTGTTAAATACCTTTAGAAATTATCTAATTTGTTTAATTTGCAAATGGTGTTTTCTATTTAAAACTTAGTAAATGAAGTACTATGCATACCAGACGATGGATATACATGAGGTAATATTATGAAACTTTTCTTTTCGAAACTTCTTCATTAAAAGATTTCATACTGAATTTAGCTTTTTATTCCAACAATTGTAATAAAATGTAAAGGAACATCTGATTACAAATTACTATTATAGATATGACCATTTTCATTCGAATAAAATGAAAAAAATATTTTAATTGTTTTAATCTGGGGAACCTTTGACAAATAATTTCAGAAGTTGACTTAGATGTATTGATGGGTCTCGAAATTTGATATGTGCTTGATTCCATACTAAAGTTTCCAAAACGAGCGCAATCTTCGTCTCTTTTTTTGGCTCAGTCAAATTTAATTAATGGAACAAAGTAGCCATTCATTTTTCTGTTTACTTTTATTTGGTGGCACGCTATTTCAAGATGCGCAATCGTTTCCCGGACTGGAAATGTTCTTCCCCAATGAGAAAAATCATACTTAAAAATAATCTAAATAGAACCTTAACTTTGCATTCAAAATCATGCTCTTCCCAAAGCAGATTGCTGAATTTGCATAGAATTACAATATTTACTGAATATGCAACATTTAAATAATATCGAATATCGAGATAGTTAGAAAATATATCAGATTCTTCCTACAAGTATTTAAATTTTACGCACTTCTGCAAATGATTATTTAAATATGAATCTAACTCAATCTTTGTTCTCAACATTTCAGATCCTTCTAAATAAAGTTACAAAGCGGCATTTTTTTCTTCTTCTAGGCAATGACGTCCATCTGTCCGGCGACTTCACGGTGTTGGAAAAGCAGCCTTGAACCCGTTGCAGAGCAGCATATCCAGAAGCGGCTAGTGTTTCAAATTAATAGCTTAATCAGGACAATAAGTGAGCAATCGAAATGGAATTGAGGCGTCGGGAAATTCTACACTGTGAATAAAAAAAATGAAACACCAACACTGTAAGAAGGGTGTTACACCAATTCATCAAGACAAAACAAGAAACTCCTGCTGATGTGGCGTGCATGTGATGCAATCTGGAAGATATTGCTGTACACAGTGTGAGAAAAATTATTAATAGCCATGGGGATCTCTCTCTCCTTGACGCACTTGGTCTGGTCTGTGAGGATATTAAAAACTGTACAGATACAAAAGCATTTCGTGTGACTCCAGTGTATAATGTTAACCTTGCATATGAAATTCCAAATCTTTTTAATGAATACTGGCTAGAGATATATTTAAATGTATATAATTTGGTATGGGATAGGCAAAAAAAGTTGAATTTTGGTTCTAATTAAATCTTTTGATTTATTTTTTTTAAACAAAGGATATGTTTTATCAAGGCACATTAAAAGAAACGGCTGTGTAGCTTTTTTTTAGATATGGGATGGCAAAAGTGTTACTATTTGTACTAGTGTTTCAGTTATACTATTTATAGTTGAAATTTTAAAATTATAATAAATGATGAAAAGATAAATACAGTATGAATTAGATTTAAAAGGATAAAATGTGGTTATAACAGGGTAGAAAAAAAGGAAAACCGGAGTTTGGTTAGATACGTAATTAATTTTTAAAGACTTATTTTGAGTAAAGTCATATTGAAGCACATTTTAAAGCAATGTAAAGTTTATTTTTATTTCTTTTTTGGATGGAAAAATGTTGATTCCTGCCTATTGTCAAATTTTTAGTTTGTTTTTAATGATATATCGTGGCACAAAAGCTGAGTTATAGTTTAAATTATATTTTTTTCGTACTTTTTGAATGAGATATTATTTAAAACGTTATTATTAAAAAAAAAAGATTGGGAAATGCAATATATATATATATATATAAAACTAAATCTAAAAAAGTATTTAAATTATTCTTTTATTTTCTGTCGAAAAAACGATTATATAAATGACAGTGGAATTTCCTCCACACCTTTTAGAAAATTATATTGGGTCGTTCAATTTACCCATATGATAATTTTCTTAAATTCTTTTGGTTTCGCAGCTTGCACATTCATGAATAAAAAAAACATTTCCTCAAAAATTTATTTTTCTAGAATGATCCATCGTAAAAATCTCATGAAAATTTCATTAGAATAAGTTTTTTTTTTAGATTATTCATTACAAAATTTTCTTTCGATTACCGACTGTAAGAGTTTTAAATTCTACATCTGAATGAGAAAAACCTATTTATTCGCTAAGAGATAAGTAAAATAATACTGTAGTTATATTTTAATAATATTGTTTAAAATCAATGTATAAAGTCACATGATTTTTTAATTCATATTAGATTACGGAATTGTCATTTATATTACGATTGCATTTCCTGATCGTCTATTAATGTCACTATCTGAACCAACACAATGGCTATTGGGGATGGACTTAGTACTCTCTAAATATCCACATCACACAAATGTGAAGAATTTGAGCCTCGACAAGATTAATATGCATCAGCTAATTTACCCGGGGAGGGGGGGGGGGGGTTTTGCCCGTAGATGGGGGGTTTCAATGGCGAGTCGAACCCTTGATACGACAGAACAGCGATCGCCAAACTTTTTTACCTCACGGCCCAGTAAATTCATAATTTAAATCCCGCTGACCACTCTTTAATGAATCCAAATTGTAAGTAGTAGGAATGCTATTTTCTTGATACTTTGCGTTTTTTTTCTTCGGTTCACCTCCCGTTGCAACGTTTTTCCTAATGGTGCCTGATGAAGACTGTGGAGAGTCTGATTTATTTATGAGTTCACGGTTAGGTGAAGCACTGTTAATGTTATTTGTATCGTTCTCAATACTTTTTGAATTACTAAAGAAATGCAGAATATTCTTTTTTTTTTTTTTTCACTTATAGTAGGTTCAATTTATTTGAATCTAAAATAGACAAAGGGGAAAAAAATTAGAAAAGTCAAACTAATTTTATCCCAATAAATATCAAATGAAAGAAAATATGCACGTGGTTAAGATGTAAGATCATACTTGTCTTAAAATACGCCGATTTACAGAAGAAAATACACAAAAACTTCATTAATAACCCAACTAATGTGTTTTATATTGAGCTCAATACATCCGTATAAGCCCACCTTTAAATGTTTCAACTAAGATACATACGTATGCGACATACAGGAGAGTGAAACATTAGAGAAGTTGCCAAACCAGACGAGACAAAACATGTAGCTAAAACAATGCAGCTACAGTAGTGCAACTTATTTACCGTGGCGTTATTCTAAGAAGTAGCGTTTTTATAACTTTTCACGTATTGTTATGAATTTCAATGCATCTTAAAACATAACTTGACATGATGAGTATATATATTCCACATTTTTCTGGGGACCAACGAAATTTTGTCGCTGACTATTACTTTAGCGACCTCTGCGACAGAAGAAACAAAGTCCGCAAGTTCACAACCATGACCACTCGGATACCGCGAACCAATGGCGCAACGTACACCCCCGCATTGCCCCAAGATTCTATGGGGCACAAAGGTTATAGTTTTACAATCCTTTGTGAACTCAGACTAAGGACCCAAACCCTGACTTTGCAGGGAGGCGCTAATATTCTCCGTTACACCACTGCCGAGAACACTATAATTGCGCTTCAGTATCTGGAATATGAGCTAAGAACACGTTGCAAAAACTATTATTGCTTGATAAAAATAAGAAGTGATGACTTGCGGAAAAAATTGTGTAGTAGAAATATTTTTAAATGTTCTTAAGACAGGGGAAACTCATTTAAGGACGATAAATGAAATTATAATATACATAAAACTCTACTATCTGTATTAGATATTAACCCTTGTTTTTATAAATTTAAAAAAATCATTTTTCTTTAATTTATTGCATTAAATAAATGAAGAATGAAAAAAAAAAAAAAAAAAAAAAACCCCAAGGAACTTTGTTATTTTTGTATCCATGAACTAACAGGTTTTTGAAAATTGTTACTACTCCTGTAATTTGAAATATCCTCAATTTATTTACACACGTTTTAAACACCTGCTTTGGAAACAATGTAAATTACTATTGTAAATGTATTACATCGTCTTAAAAAGAAAGACTTAATGAATTCTTGCAATATAAACACCTTTTTCATTTCGGAAGTGATATAACAGGTAGATATTATTGCTCTCTAATTTCTTCCTTCAGGGAATTACTTTATAGTATAAACTTTTCAGTTTTATAACGCAATTTTTTTATACTTATCTTTTCTCTCTTATATATCTCAGATGCTTGTTTTGATAAACAATAGTTTACATGCCTTGGGAGGAGTAATCTTTTAAGACAAGAAAAACAAGTTTATCGTTTCTGTATATGAAAGTTACTTTAAAACAAACGGTGAAACAATAAGTTTCAGTTACAAATACGCAGAATTAAATACTTTTTTGTTGAAATGTAAAATTATATATGTGATAATGAAAATTATGAGTTCCTAATTTTTGCTTTGTTTAAGTACTATTAATAAAAAAAATTATGATCAAGGCACTTATATATCAAAAATATCCTTAGTACCTATTAATTTAATACTGCATGGTTTTAATATTTCATTCACATTATAACATTTAATCAAATGGGTTTTGTGTATATTAAACCTGTAAATGTTAAAAAACAACTGTTTATTACTGAAAATTTTTATGGAATTACAGTGATTTTTAAAGGCATAATATACAAAGAGTGCATATTATTGCAGTTAAGGTGTTTAACGAATAAAATATTTGTAATATAATTCTTGTCATAGTAAAAATCTCTCAAAATTCAAATGTAGAAAGAAAAAAGTCCTTGCGTACAGCAATAATTAAAAAAAATATGAAATAATAATTTTAATTACAATATGAAATAATACAAATAATATTTAAAAAAAAATAATAATTTCAAATAAATTACATCTCTTTTTAGAAAAGCGCTCAATATGGAGAATTCATGGAAGTATTTGAGAAGAAATTTAAGGGTACGAAAGTTGGTTGAAAGAATAAGAATGCATTACCTTTAATTTAGGAAAAAATACTAACGTATTTTGTTTTCTTTTCTGAAAATGCACGCAATGTATTAGAGTTAAATTAGTTGAAACTGTCATTCAGAATATTATTAATTGATAATATTATTAATTGGTTTTGAACATTATATTAAAAAACAACACTAGGGGGTAACGGCTGTGAGCCTCGTAATTTTGAAACCTGGTCAAGTGACGAGAATACCACTTGAGCTTTATCCAACGCATCACTGTGAACCTCGACAGATTTAACTTGCATCATCGACAGATCTTTAGTGGCACTATATACATATAT
>BMAV01009618.1:372783-385089 GCA_019973955.1 Trichonephila inaurata madagascariensis | reverse complement strand
CAATAAGACGAGATACTATTCTTAAATAAATTCATAAAATGCTTTCACCCCCCCCCCCCCTAAAAAAAAAAAACAATCCTGGTCACGAAATCGTGACAATGACTACTCGGCTTCAGCAGCCATATGCTGCTATTAAATATACTTCACACTAATATTTCATGATTAGTTTTTTACTTGAAATTTTTTATACGTTAAATGCATTTATGGAATGTAATTAAGAATAGTAACTCTTCTTATTGTGTTATTCTTGGTAAGTACGTTTAATACTGTATTATATTTTTGTCATTTTAAAAAATATGCCTTAATATAATTAATTTACTTTTAATTTTATCGTATATGTTTAGAAATGTATAGGAAATCCTTAAGATTCCTTTAATAGCTTGGAGTATCAATGATAGATTTCAAACATTGAAATCCAAGTAACCCGTCCTTTTCCCTTCATAAGAACATGGTAATTTTTTTTAAACACACTATTCAGAGCCACCTGTAGCTCGATCTAGCAACCGCAATGGCAAAAAATTTGGTATGCAGACTAACAATGACATGGATAAAAAGGTTCCATGAAAGAAAAGAATAGTTCTAAAATTCGCCGCAATAGAGGTATTTCACGATTCAAAAATGTTTACAAAAAAATAACAATAAAATGTTAAGTTTTGTTCACAGCATTCACTTCTCCTCTGGGGAATTCGACCATATTCGATATGAACGCAGCACATTCTCTGTACAACATTTTCTACGGCCTACGTACTTAACATATCACTAGGAATATTTTCACAATGTCCGTGATATGTGTACTAGCAATGGTTATCTGTGATCCTTTGGTGATTGCAGTTGCAACATCAGTTATCTCTTCTTTTAACACAGGTTTATGTCCTCTGTACGGACGAAGTGTCAATGGCTCCGTGCCTTCGAACTTCTTATTCATTCTTATAAAAGCATTGTGCGATAAAACTCCTTACGTAGCTTTATCGGGTTCTAAGCTCATGCTGAGTGGTGAAAGATTAAGATAATACAGCCTTACCAATAATGCATGTTTTGGTAATGTGAATTGCATATTCACTCTATTCAGATGGAAATACTATTCTGCAGAACTGTCTACGTGATTTTTTAGTCTAAATTAGTTGCACGGTTGTCGCATATGGAAGCATAAATTTGAGTTTGGCTTTGATACCTTTATTTTACGCTAAATCTTGTTTTAGTAATCTACAGCAGCTCCACGAATACCCCTATTGGCGATTTTGGATATATATATATGTATATTACAGAATCTTATATTTTATGCAGGGGCGTAGCTACCGCCGTATCAGCCATATCAATGATACATGGTCCCCAAGCTACAGGAACCCCAACATGTGCAACTACAGTACCACTAACAGGACTTCCTTTTCTAAGAAAAGGTTGTGACTTAACTATGAATTTCCCGCCACAAAGTTGTGAATTGGCATCTTTGTGGATCACCACACGTGCATTGGCACCAGCAACTTTAAAATTATTGCATGTGCCGTCTTGGATTACCCTGGCAACCTTTGACACCACGAGGGACCCTTTTTCCGTCCACTATCCGGATGTAACTGGAAGCTAGTGACGCCGGCCGCTGATCCCCGAAGCTAGGAATCGCAGAGAGGGAGATGGCCTGACAACCTCGTTGAGAGCCTACTCCAAAGAAACTCCTCCCTCACAAAACACATCATTTGAACTCTAATAATCTCTTTCATAAATTTGATAACATCAATATATAATCTGAAAATAATAGCTGTGACATAAATAAACTAAATGTTTAAATTATTCAATATCACGCTACCGTTATTTATCTCAAACGTCACAGAGCCCGAAGGAGTTTTGATACGGGTAGTTCTCAGGACAAGCTACGCCAGTGATTTTATGTCATCATTAGTCTGCAATATTTGGTTGTTGGTCGTTAGATCGAGCCAAGTTGACTCTGAATAGTATCATCTTAAAATAAAAATTCCCCTGTGGAAAAATATGGATAACATTTTTTCGCATTCTTAAAAAGCATTATCTTATCACTTTCTCGTTTTGTGTTTTCACATAGTTCAGTATACATTCTCTTGCATAAAGAAGAATTTACTGCATTTGTAAACTTGCAGTAAATCAAATTTTAACAAATGAAGGCAATTACAAATAATTCCAAAACGTAGTTTTGTTCTTCAAAGTTGTGAAAAAATGCATTCGAATTTTGATATGAAGCTACATCAAATTACTAGAGTAAGGGGAATAAAAACTTGTACAACATTCTCTGTTTCAAATTACTTTTAAGTAATGCTTTCTTTTCATTATTCAAATTTGAGAACCTCATTACAGACATTCCTCATTTTAATTTTTAAAAAAAAGAGACAAAAAGCAATCCAAAGTATTCTTCCGTTAAGTAATTAAATTTGTTAGTTAAGATAAAAATAATATCAATAAATTTTAAAAAAGTATGTAAATCCATAATGTTATGGTAATTATAAAAAAGAGCAGAAATGTGAACTTTTAAGATCAACATTGGTAACAGCACTCTCTGGTGTAAATTGATAAAATTCAAAACTGTCGTACTTTAAGACGACAAGGATTCTCTTGGACTAAAAGACAAGAAAACTACAAGTATCGGTTTCAAAGCCGCTCATCCCGAAATAACAAATCTTCTTATAATAACAGCTCTCGTGTCCAACTGCGACTAATTAACGTTTCGAAAAATACGGGGAATAACCGGCGGTATCAATTTCAAGGTCAGAAATATTCATTTTGGCCCATCTTCAGATATGGTTTCTTTGGGATATTCAATTTGTTTATTATATATTTCCCTCTTAATAGGCGATAAGATCGTTTTTAATCATACTTTTACTTGTAGGCTCTTATGGTTGTAAATTGAAATAGAATACTGTCGTTTTTCATTATCAGGATTTTCAATTTATGCGTCTAACTTACCCAAGATAGCGCCAACAGATACGACTAAAGATGCGTTACGAGTTTTATGTCTGTTTTAATTTTTGAGACAAAAAAATTATGAATGAATCTCTTATTAATAGTTAAATTAGTATATTCGTATTTATGACATAATAGTTATAGAAAAAGTTATATCCGCCGGCGTTTTCATTGAAACAGAATCTCTCCATTTTCTTCTAGTTTTCTATAACTTAAGTTAACAGAATGTATTTCCTATTGAATGAATTTCCGCATTTCATATATATAACGCTATTATAATCATTTTCTTTTTCCAGAGTACAACTATTTAACTATTATTTATTACCAAAGAAATGGTATTTTATATAATATATTTTAAGTTCATAAATGATTTATTTGCCATTAGGGCTCTATAATTAAGCAACTAATTGCCCTATGTAGTAATGCACCAGATTTATATAAATATGTTTGGTAAGCTGCTAAAATAAAGATGCTACATTAATTCACGATTTAACTAATGTTAGAAGCAAAATAAAATGAAATAAATAATACTAAAAAAATCTACAATTCTATTTAATTGGTTATATGAAGAGTAAAAATATTGAAAAGGACTGGAAATGTATAAAATAAACGGAGTAATTTTATATATTCATAAAAAAATATTATATTTAATCATTTATCTTGACAAGTATTTAAAGTATTTTGAAACAAAAAAAATTAAATAATTAAATCATTCTTTGTATTTTGTTATTGTTTAATTATTTGTTTCTTACAAAGAGGAATTGCTCGTAAAAATCCTTAGCTCTCAGTATATAACAGGCTAAATTTTCTGAGTATAAACATTATTCTCTTTTTTTTGGAAATTAATTAAAATTAAAACCATAAAACAAAGCATTTTAATTAAGAAACAAAACAAAAAAGTTCCTTTTTTCCTTGAACAAAACAATTTATTTACAATCTGAAGTGGAAAATGTCTGTATTCTACTATCTAATTTTTATTATTAGTAAGTGATATTATCTATGAATGAAGTATGACGAATAATAGTATGAGATTCTTACCCATGAATGTAAAAAATATAATTTAAAAAAGAAAATTTGAAAGATTTTTAAGCAGAAGGGAAAATAGGGAATGAAAGTTATACTGTGTGTGAAGTTCGTCCATTTTTATATTGCGTAAATTTAATCTGTTTTTATTCTGTTATGTTGGTTGCGAGCATCTTCGATAGTAACTTCTAGCGAGTTTATGGTCAGTCTTCGATAGTAAATAGAAAGTTAACTGTAATGAGTATTTCTCTTTGGAAATTAAATAAAAAAAATCCTTGTTTTGAAACTAAATACATTGTGTTCTTGCATTAAAAATCCTACACACGAACTTTGATCTTTTTAGAAAATATACGGAATATAATCCGAGTGGACTGTATAATATTACAATCTTTAACAGCAGAAAGAAATTGTTACAGGGTACAATACAATAGCACCACGATCGTTCTTCTTAGAGAAGAAAAGATAATGATCAATTAGTTAAAGGTCTCGCATCATTTTTCAAAATTTTTTATACAGATTTTATTTTAATTGCTAGAAAACTACATCTAACAAATTTAATCATTAACAATTACAGATTACCAATAATAACACATATTTTTAATTTTTCATATTTTTATCTATTAATAAAACGTATGAAGTTTTAAAACTACGGTGTGTGCCTAGTGCAAATTATTCTTAAATATGGAAGATACAAACAGGGGCGTAGCTACCGTCGTATCAATGATACGGGGCCCCCGAGCTACAGGGGACCAACACGTGAAAGCAAAAAATCGTAAAATGCTCTATCAACAGTCCCATTAACAGAGCTCCCATTTCCAAAAAAGGGCCCCCAAAGAATTTTGATACAGGGCCCTCTTAGGGCTAGCTACGCCAGTGAATACAAGAGTAATTAGCTGTCAAGATATTTTAAACTATATATTTAAAACTAATTTCAAGCAAAGAATTCATTACTGTATCATCTTCATTAATGAATCAACTGGTATTATAAAAGGATAACATATATTTTATGTGTTTCATATAGATATGACTATAACTCTTTCTTTTAATATTCTAACAAAGAATATAAAATAATGTTTTTTCATTACGGTTTGCTTGTATTTTTACTTGTAAAGAAATATTTCACAAATTTTATGCTCTGAAATTCAAGGACAAGTAAAGGTTTAATATATTTCTGATGTGAAATAAGTACTTTTTTGGATGTTAAGCCTGCATTCAATTGTAATCTCGTTACACTTTTAATATATAATCTGTTTTTATTTCTTCATTCTTCACATTTGACATTTTTTTTACTTGTTGAATTCCATTCGATATTTATTTTATGATGGGGTTTCGACACATAATTTTTTTCGAAAAATAAATGGTCAATCAAAGCTTTATGGCAAGAATATTAAGCAAGTATTTCTTACCAATTGTCCAATTAAGAAGAACGTAACCCTGTTTTCTTTCTATGAGTAAAGGATTACTGACGATTGCACCACTTTCGGTTTAGTTTTCAATGACATCATAGCATTAATTGGTTTGAAGCATACAGTATTAATTTTCGACAAATTTGAAGCTGAAGAATACTGTGTTGAGCAATTTATATTACATTGATTTGATATACAAGGTTTATCTAAACTCTGCGGCAAAACTTTAAGGGGTGATAGTACACATCAAGACGAACAATAGTAAATAAGAAACTTAGGGTCCCAAGTGTCTTCCGAAGGATATAGGTGCCATTAATGTTTAGTGTCCGAAATTTAAAATGATTATAAAAAATGGAAAAATGGGTCGATTCGTTAGCGGTTTTCGCTAAAATTATTCTTTTTGTCAGTATTTTCTAGAAAAATAAATTTTAAAGGTAAAGCTAAAAAAAATGTCGATAGAAGGCGCTTTAGACTTTGGAGTAAGGAACAATTATTTTTTACCGTTATTTTTGTGTGACATTAAATGCTTTCAAAAGCTTAGACTTAAATTTTGAACTCAAAATTTGAATCGTTGGGGATGGTTAAGTAGCGCAAACTCAACTGTGCTCAGGAGGTGAAATTTGAACTCACTTCCTTCCCCGGACACAGTTCAGTTATTCACGATCTTCGATGCTCGGTCATAGACTAGGAAGCAGTTATACCCACTAAACATAAAATAAACGAGAGAGGGATGACAAAATTAAATAAAAAAGTTATTCATAACAGACATGAACAATTTCTACCCACAAAATACCCGATTATGCAAATCACCCTATTTGTGTGCAAAGTGTAGTACAAAAGGATTTAACTGTATGGTGCTAATTGTATGTAAGGATGTAAAGTTCTACTGCAAAGTGTTCCAGCCAACATAAAGGCTTGTATGTGGTTCTAACATGACGGAGCGCTTGCACATTTCAGTGCAGATGTGCGAAGTGCATTGGATACAGCATATCCAGGGCGATGGATTGGGCGGGGCGGTCCGTTAAATTGGCCGACACGCTCGCCTGACCTCTCCTGCCTAGACGTCTTCCTCTGGGGCCATATGAAGAGTCTTGTTTACGCAAGCCCCGTCTACTCCGACGAAGTCCTGGTTGCGAGGATTACCGTCGTAGCAGGCGAAATCCGGAAGATGCCAGTATTTGCTAATGTTCAACATTCCCTCCACCGGTGGTGTAAGGCCTGCATCTTGGCTGGTAGGCGCTTTTTCGAGCAGGTTTGTGATTCCGCAAGTAAATCATGCGTGTACTATTTTCTACGTGTCATTATTCATTCAACTTTCATTCATACGCACTATGTGCGTACATTATTTTTTTTTTTATTTTGAGCATTGAAGTTGCTCATGTCTATAATGAATAATTGTTTTTTAATTTTGTCATCCCTCTCTCGTTTACTTTACGTGTAGGATGTAGTAGTTGCTGCCTAGTCTACGACACCAAAATTGGGAATAACTGAACTGGGTTCAGAGGGAAGGGAGTTTCAAATTTCACCTCCTGAACACAATTCTGTTTGAACTACTTAACTACCCCCAACGATTCAAATTTTGAGCTCAAAATTTAAGTCTAAGCTTTTGAAAGCATTTAGTGTGACACAAAAAATAACGGTAACAAATAGTTGTTCGTTACTCCAAAGTCTAAAGCGCCCTCTATCGACATTTTTGAGCTTTATCTTTAAAATTTATTTTTCAAGAAAATACTGACAAAAAGAATAATTTTAGCTAAAACTGTTAACGAATCAACGCATTTTTTCGTTTTTTAAAATCATTTTAAATTTCAGACCCAAAACTTTAATGGCACCTATTTCCTTCGGAAGACTTTTGGGACCCTAAGTTTCCCATTTACTATTGTTAGTCTTGATTTTTTACCATCACTCTTAAAATTTTGCCGCAGAGTTTAGATACACCCTGCATCATTTAATTAAAGTAGCGTATAAATTCTAAAGAGTAGGCGAGTCAACAGTATGCAAAAATTAATTGTTCTAATGAGACAGAATGCCGTTTTGTTCATTCGAAATATTCTTTTTTATAAAAGGGGTTCATGCTTCTTTTCCTTTTGAATAAATGTGAGTCTTCACTTGTTAGATTTCTAATTTGATTGGAAAATTCAGCTTGAGAATAAGAATTAAAAAGAATTCAACTAACATTGATTTTAATATGTTTGAATTTCCTAGACAAAAATTAACATTTTCCAGTATTTTTCTTTTTTTACTTTGACATCTGCTGCAATGTAAAAGAATTGTGTACAGTTTTAGAGTAAACACATTAAAGACTCAAAACTCTTAGTGAACCAAAATATTGGCTCTAAAAGACTATATTCTTGTGTCTTGGAAATAATTTGAAAGAATTAAGTGTATTTATCTTACTCCAATTAAAAAATAAATAATGGATTTTATTTAAGCATTATTTATTAGGGACGTTTTTCATATATATGCCATTTTTTCCAACTATTAACAAACGCTCCTTTAAACGATTTTTATTATGACAATTGAAATTCAAGACGACTTAAATGAGGAAAATAAAACAAGAAATAGACTTTTAATCTCCTTAAACAAAAATATAATAAAGTAAAAGAATTAAATAAGATGTCTCCAATCTTTGAAAGCTCTACAAATAATATGTTAGTACTTAATGCTGTTTTTATGTAATGATAAACATGCATTTCATTTCATTTATTTATTTTATAAAAGGGCCTTTTTAGAAATATTTGGCAGCAAAAAGGAGATAAGCTCTATCTGTTTCATTAATATTTTTTCTACAATTTGTTCCCAACTGTTTTATTTTTCTAAGCAAATCCTTAGTTGAAATAAAACGATATATATATATATATTTTAATACAGGAATATTTAATTTATAGAATCAGTGAAAAAAAGAATCATATTTTGTCCAGTTCTCGACAGCTGTGTTCTATATCTATATAAACTCAAGCAAATGCATATTTTATTTAAATACGCTTAAGAAATTAAGACGACTCGGTATCCTTTAAACAATTTTTTTTATTTAGGAATTTAACAATTACCTTTTAGCATTTCTCATATAATGTTTCTATTCAAGAAAATGATACGAGATGAAATTTCGCACATATTATTCCCACAATTTTAAAAATTGAAATTGTTTTAAGAAAATTTGGAAAATTTTTAAATTTTACTCCTTTTGTAATTAATTAATTTTTTGACATGAAATTTTTGTGCTATTTGTGAGGGTGTTTTAAGCAACTTGAGGGACCGATTTTACAATAACTTAATTAGTTTTAGAGAAAAAAATAAAATGCTGATATGCATGCTTAAGTTTAACGAAAAAGTTAATACCTCATGCATTTCAATTTCTTTTAAAAACAATTCAGTTTTCAGTAAAATGAATCCCTAAATTTGTTACATGCATTAAATATAACACACAGGAAAAATGGAAATGATTGGTAAATAGTTGTGGAAAAAGTAGCATTTTGAACCCACTCTAATGTATCGAAATAACACAAACCGAGAAAAACCGTTTTAAAACCCATAATTCAGAAATAACAATTATAATAAGGTTAAATAAACTTAAAATACTCTTTAAAGACATTAGCTATATATTTTTCTTTAAAATAGTTACATTTTCATGTTATTTTAACCCATAATTTTTTTATAAACGATTAATTTTTATTGAGTACTAATTGATCAAGAAAATTCAAGGAAAATGTTAAAAAATTTTTTTCACCATAACAGAAATTTTAGTTTTCTTCATTACATAATACTGAGATATTATATTTGTTTGAAAAACATCAGGAATGAGAACTGAAATTACGAAATTGTTAATAAAAATGCTTTAATTTGTAAATTTTACATGCGCACAATATCACAAAAAAAATTCTGTCATTGTAATGTGGGTCAGAAATACCCTGCTTTGTATACACCTTCCTTTTTTATAGTTATTATTTCTCTTTTTAAAATAGATTTTTTTTTTAATCAAGAAGCTTTTTTTATCATTTTTTTTTATCTAAAATGGGACGTGGTGGAGTTGCCTAGTTTATATGTTTACACTTTTCAATTGAAGTTTTTTCCTTCTAATTTTCCGATACAGAAAAATGATATATTAATCGAAAGATAATAATGCAAATAATATAACTAAATAGAAATAAAACAACGATGTGTTGGTCATTTTGGAGGTACCAAGTCCTCTTAATGCTTTTTTTTTCTCGAACATACGAATGGATTAGAAATTCAATGGAATGTTCCTAATGTTTTAAGGTTTGATTTTACTTACATCGACTGGCTCTAAAACGACATGTTGATTATTTGGCGTAAATATCAATCACGACTAAGTGATGAGAAGGTTATCTAATTGCATACTTCCTTCCATCCATATCGTATTTAAAATCCATATCTTAGGCTTCACTATTTTCCACAATATGGATCTTTGGACGAGATTGAATATCTCTGGCTGTGAGGCTCAATATCTGATTAATAGAGCTACAGTTTCTTATAAAATATACTGAGGACTATATGACAAAATTTGAGGTTTCTCAATATATTTAATATGAGTATATTTTCGGTAATTTTAGAGATCTATGTTTCAAAGAGAAACTGGCCGCGGTACCCGAGTGGTATAGGTATCGGACCGTGGCTTGCCTTGTCACGGGTTCGAGCCCAGTACCACTAAAGACCCGCCGTGTAGGGCAGCGATGCACGCTAAATCTGTCGAGAGCTGAAACGTCCTCCCGTTGGTGTGGTGTGGTAGTTAGGAGAGGGGGTGCCAGCTCAGAGGTGTCGTCCACGTCACTTGACCATGGTTCAAAATTACGTGGTCCGTCGCCAAAAGCCCTCATGTAGCTGAACGGTGCGACGTTAATATTCAATCACTCACTTCAAAGAGAAACTAAAATTATACTGTCATCGGTAGAAATTTTGAAATATTTTGTATCATCAGATGATACTATTTACTTTTTTACATACTTTTTCACTTTAAAGAGAAATTTATAATAGTAAAAGTGTGCGTTACGCGCATGTAAGATGTAACGTTACAGTGGATCAATATATTTCAGTCGTCACACATTTTGCTGGGTTTATTGTAAGGACATGTTATATACTAAAAAAATGGAAATGGCTTCTTTGCAGATTTTAAGAACTGATGTCCTTCGGACATTATATTCGGTGCCCTAAAAGGAAACTAGAACCAGGAACATATCCAAATGTGTTTCGCTTGAGTTTATTCTGGGATGAGTCACTTTGCCCAATTTAGAAAGTCGGAAGCTGTATTGCACAAGAGTCGCGTAAAGGGAAATCGTGATAACAGCTCATCTGGAAATTAAAGACTGTTTCTTATGATTCTGTCGCCCAGAAGCAATTATGGTCTATAAACGCGCAAGACAAGCGTTGCAATTTGACTTGCGTTATGAGACGCGCGTTGTTGACTCAGCCATTCTTTCTGTTTCTCTCGTCTTTGAAACTGACCCAAATAGATTCTTTTTCTGCCAGTTGTTTCAATACAGTCCTTTCTTCACAGTTTATGTTTATTTAGTATATTGAGATCGGGGTAAAACCGTTTAAAGGCAAATATAGATTCATACAAGTTAGAGTATGTCTAGTTACAGTAAGTGTGTTTACTTAGAAGCATATTTAGAGCATGAGTCATATTTAGCTCAAGAAATTTCAAGAATATAGTTAATAAAAAATGTTTAAGAAAATGAGAATATAAGTTGAATCATTAACCCCTTCCAGGCTCATTTTATTTCTGAATTAAGGATAAAATAACATCAATCTTTTATATACTTATTTTTAAACATACATATCTTTTTAAACATAATAGCATCATTGGCATATAAAATTTTCTAAAAATTAATATAGAAAAAAAATCTATTTAAATAAATGTCTAATTTACTTGTAAAATTGGTTTTCTGTGTGGAGTCCCCATTCACACTAACTAAAACATAAAGCTTAGAATACCTAGCTTTTATCTTGAATTACAAATTCTATTTACATCGTTCTTATTTCCATAAATGACTATGAAATTATCAATCAAAATTTGAACGTGTATGATGAATTCGAAAACATTTTATTGCACATAACCCAACATCGCAACCTGGACAGTAGAATCTTTTTTCTGTTCTTGCTTTTTTCCCTTTACTGTCTCCCTTTGAGTAGCAAATAATACACTGTGGGGTAGGATTTGTTTTCTTCTCTGTTGGGGGAATGTAGTCAACAAAGTGTATTTCAGACTAGCGTGAAGGGGGGGGGGGGCGGCTGCTCAGCTGAAAAACGTTGTCTTTTTGCAGAGAATTCCACCGGGTGGTACTTTTCAATTATTCGAAACCGTAAAAAGCACATGTGAAATAATTCGGGAAAGACCGATGGCACAGTGTAAATTTTCGCAGCACCCGAGCTATACTCCGGAAAAGCCAAGAAGGGGTTAATGAATGGGAACTCTGAATCAATTAATTTTGTAAAATAAATTGGAACAGTAAAAATACAAACTAAAAAATACAAAAGATATTATGACTAAAGGATAAATTTAGACAATGGTAGGGGGATATCTGTAGGTAATAATAGGAAGAGTTAATGGAATATTTTGTAAAGCATTCAAGCTATACATTTCCATTCTGCACAAATTATGAGGCCGCTGTAGCCTAGTGCAGGGGTGTACAACCCAAATGACCTTGCGGGCCACTTCGGAAAAACATTATAATCTCGCAGCCCACATAAAAATATGCACCTTTATATCAGATTTGGAAAAAAAAAAAAAAACCATTTATTGGATTGAAAATTTAAAACAGAATGAATTATTATTATTGTTTTCATTATTTTTTATGTATACAGACATAGATAATATATATAATGATGTTTGTATAACATAATAATAATGCAATGACCATATAATGTTTAAAATATTACAGTTGCGTTTTTCTTGAAAATTACGGTGTTCCTATTGAATTGATCTTTCGTCACT
>BMAV01009618.1:334648-372187 GCA_019973955.1 Trichonephila inaurata madagascariensis | reverse complement strand
GTAATTAGGATAGGGGCTGCCAGCTTAGGTGTCGACGTCGTCACATGACCATGGTTCAAAATTACGATGTCCGTCACCATAAGTCCTCGAGTAGCTTATCAGTGCGACGTTAATATTCACTCACTCATACTGCACAAATTATTATATGCCATTGGTAAATTATTATTGTTTTTATGAAGTATTTATGTTCTGCTTTATTTTTAGGACTAAGTTAAATGCTGTAAGACAAAAGTGTCAAACTCGCGGCCCGTCCAGTTTATCAGTGCTCAACAGTATATAATAAAATATCCAAAATTCTTTGAAATAGGAAAGATAGTTGCGTCAGGACGTAAACATTAAATTTTATGTACAATGTTTATAATGTGTTACTCAAAATAAACTTATGTTTCTGTGAATATTGATTTTTTTTTGCGCCCCATCTTAAGTTAAACCTTGTTTGCTTGGCTCAAGTTAGCCTTAGAGTTTGACATCCTTGTTGTAAGAGCTTTTAATTTTATCATCTTTAAAGCCTGTATTGAGATTAATGTAGAAAACCCGAGAAGCAATCCGGTATATTATTGGCTTCTCAGGTTATTAAGAAGGATATTTTGAGTAAATAGAAACTTAAACTATATTAGTTTATTAATTATCATTAACTGTAACATATTAGTTAATTATCATTAACTGTATTATTTCTTTATCATCACGATTGTGTTCATTCATATCTGTTACAATTGTTTTTATATAAGATATTTTATTCTTTCAATTCTTACATCTGTCTGAAGACTTTAAGAGGCATATTAACTTTCCACTTTTCTCTGGTATGGATTTTTATAACTTTACACATTTAAATTTCAGCCGAAACAACCAATTTACTTGAAGGTCTTAGATATTGTGTTCCAAAATCTTTGTGATATTTCTGGAATCATGTTTTATTTTCGTTATTGTTTCAGCTTTTTATTTTTTGTGTGACGGAAATGCCACTACAATTGAGATAATGGAAACAAGTTGAATTCTTAAATAACTCTAAATCTTCTTTATTTTAGCCAGCCGTAAATTCTTACTATCACGCAAATGTATTTCAAGTACACAAAAACGTATGCGAACAAAACCGGAAGTTTTTTCCTTTATTGTTATTATACTTCGTATTTCTATCAACTTATAATTTAAAAAGTGTGGGTTTAAGATGTATCTGTAATATCAATTTTGTCATTGTTTTCTGATGCATTTAGTGTTTTTTTTAAATCAGTAAACTTAAAATTTGTAATTAAATTACATTTATGTTTCAAAATGAATTAATTGAGTATACTCGTAAATACACATCTTATATTTAGTATTTAAATGAATGATGAAATTTACTGATGTATTGATAATTAAAATCATACAGAAATAAAAATAGCCTAGAAAACATGTAAGAAATCATATAAAATTTTATCGAAAATGTTTTTAATTATAAAAAAAGCAAAGTAACACTGGACTGGAAATGAAAGAAATTATTATGTATAACCACGCTACTTTATATAACATCAGAATATTTATTTCAAATGATCCATCTAATTTTTTTTTTCGAACCAACCATAAGGCTTAATTTAAATGATATTGCTGTTTACTAGCATTTTTGTTCTGTAATTAGTTTCACAAATAAATTTGCTTAACTTTCATTAATCAATTTAAAATACTATCAACGTAATACTAAAAACATGAATTTATTGAATTTGTTCTTTCAGAATGCAGTGTCATAATGATACTTTAGTGTATATTTCTCTTTTCTTTAGTCAAAAAAGTTATTAAAAATTTGGAACTATAATACATGGAACAATGTTCCAGAAAATAGAAAAAAGTGAATTCTACAATACATTTAATTTTTAAGCTGATATTTTGTGATAAGGACAATTATTAAAATTTAATAATTCTCTATAAAGCTAGATAATATATCTATATCATTCATTATTTAAGTAACTATTTTATTACCATTCCAACAAAGTATACACTTTTTTTACGAAACTGATTCAAACTAATAATTAGTGTAGAAAACAATTTGGAAATTATTAATGAATTCTCAGATTTTAGAACTTATGTCATAATTATATATAATACTTTAGTTTTAAAAGTACTTATTAGTCTTTGAGGTTAATTGTACATAGTTTATATTTCCATAGTATGCAGTATATAGTTGCATTTATTAATATTATAAAAAATAATAGTAATTTGTAATTTATTATAAAAAGAAGTTTTTTGATTTATTCTTTTTCTACGGAATTCTGATATTAATTTAAAGTAATGAGTACAAATCATTGTCTTTTCTATGAAATAAAACTTTTTGATAACGCGTATGCTTTATATTGATATCTATGTCATATCAAAAGTTTCATTAAGTTGAATTCTATGACAATCAGCTACTCGAGTCTAAAAAAAGAGCTTAATCTCCAGAAAAGAAGAGAACTAGCATTTTAGAGGGAAACATTAACGCAAATGGTTGAGCTACAATTTTAGAATAGAATAAATACAACATTTCAAATCATGTGACATCTTATTCGCTGCCATTCTACCAAAAATTTTCAATAATAACAATAAATCAGCACTCATTTTAACAAATATCTTCTGTTTCATAGCTAGAATGAATATCTAAATATTATCTACACAATTATGTCTATTACTGATTGTTTTCTTAGATTTTAGATTACTTGTACCTAATAATTTTTGCAATTCCTGAATAGAATATTTTCAATAGCTATAAAAGGAAAATCCAATAGTATATTCAAAAACTTATAGTTAGAAACTTACGAACAATCATTATTTATTTATTGTTAGAATCGTAAATGTGATTTTAGGGTCAAAAATAAGATTGCACTGAATACACGGTACTAAGTCTAATAATGATCTAACGATTACTAATAACGAATATAACAAGTAAAGAGCTATATCAAATCATACATCTTGAAGTTAAGAAATGCTAGTACAAATAATGTAAAAAAAGAGATAAGCAATCTCTTTCTCTTCAATTAAAAAAAACTTTCATGACTTCAGTCAAGTGTTTCCTCTCTCCTTTTTGTTGTTACGTCCTTTAAAAGGTCAGTTAATGTAGAGGCTTTACACAATGATATGCTATAAGTGTTTAAGTTACTATGGAACGCTAAAAGAATCAGGGAAGTTTTGTAGAAATTGTTTCTGTGTTATAATAGGGTTTTTTTTTTTCATTTAGCATCTCAAGATCTAGAATTAGAATAAGAACATAAATAAATATTCACACAATACAGTCTAACCGAGCCCATATTTGGACAGGAAAGACATAAATGATTTATAAAAGGATTAAAGAAATTTAGAATTCTTTGTAGAAGCTTTTGATAGTTCAAGAGAATAGATTCAGCCGGTTCAAGAACGAATGTTTTTCGACGAAAACTTGCTGTTGAAGAAAAACGGATAATAAACTTGACACTAATTTTTGCTATTTACGAAGTATTAAAGAAGCGGCGATTCATCGTTTCTTAGAAACTATTAGCTTATTTTTTCCTCATAAATAGTTTTAGAAAACTTCACAGAAGAGGTTATAGTCCATAGGTCAAAGGTAATTTCACAAGGCTTCATGTTTGATTCGAAAACAATATACGTGGAATTTTTTTATTAAGGTTAGAGCATCTTCTATTTCTGGGTTATTCAATTATGGATCAAAAAGGCCACCGTAGACGAATTGTCGGCTTTATTTTTGGTGAATTGCAGGAAAGAGGCTTGACGACGCTAAAGACTAATCTTGTAGAGGAGTATTATTTACCAATTAACTGCGATTGACGAGTATACTCGTTAGAAGTAGCAGGATTTCCTGTCATGACGAGTATACTTGTCACGTGACTATCTTTGGATGCCAGTAGAGACTGTTGTGTTTTTAAAAAGTTTAGATACTAAACATTTGGAACTATAAACTATATAATCTATTTTCTAAACTTTTTAATGTAGCAAATATATTTGGAAAATAAAAGTCTTTTATATCTGATACTTTGATATGGCGATAAAATAATTGTAATTGTCGAATTCCTTGAACTAAAAACTCCCCTGATTTTACCGATAAGAGATCGTTTATTATGGTATTTTTCTTGTTTTTCATAAAATGGATTTATATTTACATTGTAAATGCAGACTTGAAAAAAAATCGATTTTTTTAGAAATTGATCTTTTAGACCTCGATTTTTTTTGTGAATCGATTCTCAGGTTACGAATCGAATCGATTTAAAAATCGATCTTTTTCGTAAAGAATCACCAGCCCTACCCCAAAGCCGTACCCACGATGTAAAATAAACCCTGTTTTGGTGAATACAGGAGGATTTTAAATTTTTACCTTTACATGTATTTAATTTTTCTTGCCTTTTTCGAGTAATATGAATGTAACTTGAGAGTTACATACATATGTTTATGTTAATCAAATAAAAATAAGTAGTATTATAATAAAATTAGCAATTTTATAAAATAGACACATCTTTTTGGTCCAATATTTTAATTACGACACTTATTCTATGATTGACCAGTATACTCGTCATCGCTCGATTACCGTGTAACACATAGTTGTGTGCTCTCAAATGGGAAGGGGGCACAGTTAATAGGTTAACGCTGCATTATTAAGAAGCGTGTGGCGACGAACCTCGAAATTTATAACCTCGGTCAAGTGATGACGACACTAACTCAGTTAACACCCCGTCTTCAAACTACCACACAACGCCATTGGGAGGAGCGTGAGCCTCGACATATTTAACAAGCATCACTCCCCTCTACGTGGTGGGTCTTTAGTGGCAAAATAGCACGCCGGGCATGAGTTCATGATCATAACCACTAAGCTACCACGCCAACTGTAGAAGAGCTACTGTGTTAAATTTATCTAAGCTCGAAGTCCTCACGTGTTGTAAGGAAAATTTGGAAAGTAGGGTGTAGCTTAAGTTTCATCCCATCACTCAACTGCAGCTCTAGTGTTGTTTCGAACACACAGTGATGTTACTAAATAATTAATTCACCAAATTAATGTCACGCAAATTGTTTAAATAACGTTGATTTTTATTAATTTCAGAATTCTGTGGTTATTTTTTTTCTATATTGCATAGATATCAAAGTATCATAAAATATGTAATATAATGTATTTATATGATATTACAAGGGAATTCTTAGAGTTCTAATACAATGAAAAGAGATTTAAATACAAAAAAAATCACTTTAAAACATCTTTTAATAACAACTAGTTTGTAAAATGATTTTTTTTAGAGTTTGTTTTATCTATATTTATTTTCGTAAATATAAGTTACCAAAAATTATTGGTAATTTAATTAAAAAAATTTTCAAATTAAGAAAGTATGTATGTATTAAAGTATATTTTAGAAACATTCATGATTCATTTTACCTTATAAATTAACGAAAAATGAAGAAAAATACTTTAGGTTCTTGTAAAGTATTGCCACATAAAATATTCAACAAGCTCAATTCGTTTTTGTATGGAAATTTTGGTACTTTTCCGTTTCATCGGCGAAAATCTCACCAGGTTGGCATAATTATCGAAAATGCACAACATACACATAAAAAAATATTAATACAAAATAGTTCTCATTGGTTTTTCATCCATCTTTGATATATTATGAAAAAGACGTTACTGATTAGAAAAGATAACGATTTGTTTTGAAAATGTGGTGGTAAAATGTTATCAGCGGGAATATTCTCTTTGGTGTCGGTTGTATCATTTTTTCCGACTTTATCGCCTGCGCCGGCGAAACAGAAAAGTACCGAAATTTTTTACCATGGAACATTTTCCACAAATATTGTATTTTTTTCTGAAAATGTTTTATTGCAAAGGCTTTAAAAGGAGAATTATCTCAAAAAATTACAGAACTCTTTAAAATATCTTGGTTGGTCACTTTACACTTACCCATCATAAGAATATAAGGTATTATTCTGTTTCGCAGGCGCAGGCGATTAAGTCGGCAAAAATGATATAACCAACGCCAAACTGTATATTCTAGCTCGTTACCTTTTACCACCACATTTACAAAACAAATCGCGGACTTTTCGTATAAGTGACGTCTTTTTCATAATACATCAGGAATGGATGAAAAACCAATGAGAACTAACATTTATTAATATTTTTTTTTATGTGTATATGGGGTGAGTTGTCTCCAATTAAATCTGCTTGGCAAGATTTGTGCCGGCGAAATGGATAAGTAACGAATATAATATCTATGCATAGCCTGCATACATTATTCATCTTATGACAAAATATAAATTAACATAATATTAAATGAATTTATAAAAATTCATATCGACAAAACTATTACAATTTCTAAATATTCATTTAACTTGTATTCTATTAATTTTATTTCAGATTTATCATGCCGCAAAAGCGCATCCACCGTAGAAGATTTTCATGCAAATTTATTCCTCCCAGGTATTTTTTTCAAAGTAATTAGCATTTATTAAGAGTTAAAAGGGATGTTAAATTTTTCTTGATGCATAATTCCATTAGATTGATTATAAGGAATTTAGGTGTGGCAGAATTCATTTTTATATTGATTTATGATATTGGATTCTTTATTATTTAGTTTATGTTTTAATTGTTAATATTATTATTGAAACATATAAAAGAGTTTTAAAAAATAAAATTGTTTTAAATTCTATTAAAATATTCCAACAAAACTGTTGTTTATTTTTCGTTGTATGTGTATAATACATCCACAATTGATTTTTACTCATAATTACCTTCCGTGATGGAAAAATTTACTCATGTTTATTTAACCCTCTGACCGGAACATCATTTTTTTTGCCGCTCTGAGAAACAACCATCTGATAGACGGGTACATAAATTTTTTAGAATTTTATTACCTTAAGGACTGTTTTAAATGTCCATATTGCTCATGAAATTGAGTATGGCTCAAATAAGAAGTGTGGGGTTAAATCAAGCACAACAATATATTTTTATCGCTTGAATTGTGACTAGTATTTTCATAAAAGCTGATTAAAAATTATTTACAATCATGTAAAAGTAATTAAAATAATAATACCAAACACGGAAAACTTATAGGAATATCCGTCTGATAGACGGTGATAGATAAGAAAAATCACACATATCGTGAGTTGAAAAAAATCGCCATGTACCACCACGTGATCCTCTCACTGGGTAGAATCCAACTGAAGATGTTAACGCAGCCTACCCCAAAAATCACACCATCGCGTTATCTACAGGCATCAAAAGCAAATCATCCCCGTCTGAGAGACGTATGCTCCGGTCAAAGAGTTAATTCATCATCACGATGTAATTAATGAAATGTACAGTTCATATATATTGACAAAAGCATAATTGAAAATCATGGGCAAACATATAAATGAAGTTTCTTGAGTGAGAGAGTGTTTATTAACGTCACACTATAAAGCAACAAAAGGGCCGTTGGCGACGGACCTCGTAATTCTGAGCCACAGTTAATGAAGTTTCTTGAGTAAGTGTAAAACAAGCTGTAATATAAGCACAACTTTTAATTCAAATTATTCAATTTTGCCTTTAATATTGGGAAAGAACATACTTGACGTACTATATTTTAAAAAACGCAATTAAATTACAGAGCATGGATGGTTCTGCAGAAATAAGATGCTTTTTTTTTTAGTTTCTCCAAATAATAATGCAAAAAAAAAAATGAAATAAAAATATCGTACTCTAAGAAATATAACTAACTCTGTTATCCGTCTATTTGTCTTTGGTTTAATCTATACATAGAAGCAATATAGAACCTTTCTGGTTCCTCAACCGTACAAAATCGCATTTCTGGAGCACCCCATAAAATAAAGCCCCTTTCGTCATACGTATAAACACCGTTAAACGGTAAAAGCGTGTAGTATTATTTGCGGCATCTTAACGTTATCAGGCAGGGATCGCCATATGGCCCGAATCTAATCCGTTATGAATTGGGCTGGAGTTAGATAATTTTTCGATGTCATAGCTTGTTGGTTACGTCACGAGATAAGAAGGGACTAGGGGCTTGCTCAAGCGCCCGATAATGTTAGATTTGTCTGGGATGAGATGCGATGTGTCTTGATGCATTCCTGAGGGTAATAGGCCCATAAAATTGGGCAGCTACGTTTTCCGGTAACTTTTTGTCTCAGATGAAATGCCTCATTATTTTTCTGTATATAACTAGTAAGTTGTTGTCACTATAAATCGGCTGAATTTTATGTATTGAGAGAAAGAGAAATATTTACGTAGGAAAAATTTCTTTAGATAAGTATCTAATATAGATAATTAATATTCAGTCACATTCAACAAACTATTTTTAGTTATTTTATGTAAATATTTATATCTATTTATACTAGAAAATAGAAAAAGGATTGTTATTTCAAAATATTTTCGAATCAAAAATTGCCTAAGAATTCGTATAATTTTTTGTGATTGTAAAAAAAAAAATTATTTATGTTTGGGTTTTGTCTTTAAAATGTAGAAATTCTGAATACAAATAAAATAGTTAGTTTTGATATCTAAAATTAAAAAAAATAATTTGCCTTTTGAATAAATAACGTTAAATTAGAAATAGATCATTATATATGCAAAGAAAACAGTTATTTATTCCAAGTTTACTAAATGTAACACATTAAAGTGAAATGTTTTGATACATTTTAGAAAGTAAAGAACAAAATGCATAAGTTTGGAAAAGATATTTTACCTAATATTTCATGTTAGTATTCTGTTCTTTGATTTAAGCGGAAGAGAACCTTAAATTATATAACTATAAATATAAATTATATAATTATATATTATTAGTAAAATAAAATTTCGTTTTTAATATTATTGGCTTAATTTTCATCATGAAATCTCACTTAAATTGCAAATGTTATAATTTATATTTTCTTACTTTACGAAAAGAGCAATTTTGTAAAATAAAAATTATAAAAAAGAATTAATTTTGCCATTATTACATTTAATATTTTCACAAAAATTATGTTTCACGACATAAAACAATTTTAGAAAGGATTTATTGCTCCATGATATTTGTTTTAATCCTTAGATATTACACACAAGTGTAATATATATATATATAAATATAATTAAACTGTGATAGTAAAGTAGAAAAACATGCAAATTCAAGATTGAAGAATAGAGGGTGTTCATTCATTACTGTAAGATAATTAATTCTAAGTCATTAACAATATTAATATGATAGCTTCTGAGTTTCTTAAGACCAATGTGATGAAATTTTTCTTGAAAAAAATGCTGTTATTTATGTAAATTAATTATTCCACTTCTTTTTGTGCTGTAACTTCTATATTTATTCAACAACTTTCGGTTTTTCATTTCTTATAAGAAATATAATGCCTTAATTAGTTTAAAAGGGCCAATGATTAAATATACCTTATTCATAAAAACAAAAGTTAAATGTTTATAATTTTTTATTCTAAAAACATTAATTGTACTCTAAAAAAAGTCATGTTTTAAAAACCCATTATTTGTACTCTGAAAAAAAAAATATTCTAAAAACATACTCTAAAAACACAAATTTTACCGTGAAAACATATTGAGAAAGAAATTTAAATTTAAATTCGATACGTTGATAAGTTGTCTTAAGTGTTTGGACAGTGACGTCTTAAGACTTCTTGGGGCCCTTCTGCAAAAGTAAACCCACTGTAATTATTTTAAGAGACAGTATACAGCATACGTTGTCAACTGCTCGCACAAACGGTAACCCATAACGAAATAATTGTGTGCAACTCACAGTCTCACAAACCTAGGCACAAACCGACTCGACCGTCTGTCGCCTTTCAATTAACTGAGTAATAATTGTGTGAGTTGGTAGGCTGAGGTAATAATGATAAAATAATGCAGACTTGTCAGTGCTACCATTTGGCATATAGTTCGAAATTTGCTGTTTTCCAGAGATTATGACCGGGAATAACATTTGACGATTATTGATTGTTTATATTTTAGACTGTTTCGATTTTAATAATTTTAATCTAATTGTTTTTAAAAATGCCTTCAGAACAAAATAGTTACACTAAAAAATAAATATAAAGTAATTTAACATGGAATATAAGGGGATTTTCATAAAAAAGTCACACCAACCCGAGAGAAATACACCACAGTAAATAAAACAGAAATAAGTTATTATTCCTTGTGTGGCCCGATACTATTTGATCCACGGTCCGGGGGTTGGAGACCACTGCCTTATATTATTTACTGCTCGTTAGTAATATTTGAATTTCTTTTCATTCTTAAACATTTTGCTTACGTGTATAATATTTAAATAATCAGACTAAATTATTCGAATAAATGAAAGTCCTCCCCCCCTCTAACAGAAGGAATTTTATGTGATACAAAAAGGACAATTGCTCAAAGTAATTTTAAATACCTTGCGCGACACAATCAGGAAATGTCACAAGATCTGCATTATATAATTCATCTCATTATCTTTATGTAGAGCGTACAATAGAAGCCTCTTGAAGAATAATATCGTAAAGTTGGATTGCATCATTGAGTACCATGGACCACCCATTTTGCGAGATACGAGCTAGACACGCGGAGAATAAACACTAAGGAAGAAAAGAAAATTCTAGGCTATAAAGACTTATGCCACAAATCCCTTTATACTATAACAAAACTTTACTCAACCTTCCAGACACTATCGATGAAACATACATTGTTAGAATCTTTATGCCCGATAAGTATGAGCCTTGTTTCCTACTATTCTCTCTCAGCAAGAGCTGAATTGATTTTTTGTTTATATTTTTATGGCAAACTCCTAAATATAAAAGACGTGGATCGTTTCTATTTTCTATTTTAAATACATATTCTACGTTTCATGAGGCTTGTGTGTTGCTTTATGACATATGCGGTTAAATGCTATTGATTTCAAACCAATAGAATGAATTTCTACAAAATTAATTATATGGAATATTGCATATCTTTGTGTCTCCTTTAACTTTTTTGAAATTATTCCAATATTCAGTACCCTATTGATTAAGATTTAAGACGGAATCCAAACTGTTCTTAAATGAAATTCAGCATTATTTAATTTTATTGTAACACGATTGGTTTTTTCCTGCAGTTCGAGTACATAATTAACAAATTTTATGTGTTTCTCTCTCTCTACATAAAATAGCAGTGTGGATCGCTGTTATATTGAGAAAATAATTGTTATTAATCGGATCTTACCTATGTGGGAAAGATGCTACATGTTAGGGGGGATTAGGTGGAAAAAAGATTAAAAAAATCGTTTCAAAACTTATTGCCACAAAGAGGTGGAATTTTTGAAAGAAAAAAAAAACTTAATTTTTTTTAGATAAGCTTAGACCCAAAATAATTATTTTTACCCCAAAGTAAATAATCAAAAGCGATGATTAATTAGTGAGAACTGTGTAATGAGTATTACAATGTACAATGCCTGTCACGGGGCTTTACGAAGTATTTCAACTAATCATCTTGGGGAATCTTTGGGGCCATCAATGGAGTTATTTCATAGCCAATCCTCTCGAGAAGAAACCCTGATATGCAGCTTAGTTAGTAGATATATAGTGAAGGTTTAGTAATCGAAAGGGGAGGAGGAGGAAGGAAGATGAGTTGCTGAATTCCGCGAGGTTATGGTAAGGATCTGAACTTAGACGCGCAGTTTTAGAACGAGATTTAGCTATTCAAATAAATTACGGGAGGTAAGATTCATAGTATACCTTTACTTAAAGTTAAGCGGTTAGAATTTCAGGCGCTTATTCACATAGGATTTAGGGTTACAATATGTCACTTCTGATTTCCTTCCTAGAGTAAGACTGTCTTTGATTATTATAATTAATAATAATAAATTGGTTTCATTATGTCTAGCTTGGGTCATCAATCATTACCTCCCTCAAATCTAGGTCGAGTAGATGAAGAGATGGTTTTCCCAGGTAGGAGGTTATCTCATGCCAAACTTCATGACCCATTTTTCTCTCCCACACCGTCAGATTACTCAGATCCAAGTTTTTTTTCGGTGTTCCGCTTTATTGTGCACAGAAATTTCGACAATAGGTTTTTTTATATTTTTTTCTAAAGAAGCTGTTAAATGTACCTGACGTTTTTCTCTTGTAACTTTTTAGTATATATCTTCCCATCACAATTAATATTAAAAATCTCTAAAGTGCCTTCCACTTACACAAATGCATTCTGGCATTTACGATAAAAAGCTCAAGTACCTAAACTTTATCCCCCTTGTGGCAGTACTTAACACAAAAATTATGTTTTTCCATCCATGTATTACCAGAGAACATCTTTTCGGCATCGGTGGGTTTTGAAGTACTGTAAAGAAATTTCTATACACCTTATTACATTGTATACATGACATCTAGTTACAATGTAATGGAGAATGGCCTCATTGGTTTCCTAATTACTAATATCTTTAACCTTTGATAAGTTGTTAATTTCTATTAAAATTGATGATTTAACATTTATATTTTATTGCAGTGGTTTTTAAACTGTGGTCCGTAAACACCTGGAGCTTCTCAGCGATTCTCTAAGGGGGGTCCAAGGGGTCTTTCATGCAACGTCGAGATTTCTCTCTTTCACAGATTCTGAAAGGCCTCGTGGAAAATTTGAAAGATGTGCCATACTAGAATAGATTACTAAATAATTCCCAATGAGAAAACTCTACTAGAACTTGTATTTCGATCAAGAATATTCATTCGGGGAAGGATGAAAACCTTGGGGGTCCGCGATGTTCCGCTGATGCATAAAGGGGTGGGTGGGTGATCGAAAGTTTAAGAGCTGCTGTTTTAGTGCACGTTAAACTCGAAATTAGTTCAATTAATATTACATTAAAGCAAGTCAACAAGCTGTTGATGATCTCTCTCAAGTAAACCATGATCACACAGGTGGACCATAATTTAAAATTATGAGGGTCTCTTCTAATAACCTTTATATGTGAATCTGTTGTTTTAGTGCACGTTAAACTCGAAATTAGTTCAATTAATATTACATTAAAGCAAGTCAACAAGCTGTTGATGATCTCTCTCAAGTAAACCATGATCACACAGGTGGACCATAATTCAAAATTATGAGGGTCTCTTCTAATAACCTTTATATGGGAATCTAGAGCGTTTTTAATTGGAATATAACTTAATAGACTTGTCTAATGGTAAAAATTTCCCCAGAAGTAATTTATTCAACAAATTTCACTTTTATGTCATGCGACGGTCTTAGAGCCCATTTTATTTTATGCAGCAAACTCTATTATCACCAACTCCAGAGTGAAATCAGAACTTACATTTTACCAGTAAAGAACTTCGTTTTCTTAAACGTCAAGGGATCCAATTTTCAAAAGCAAGATAGATTACAGACTTCTCAGAAATCACCGATTTCTGATGTGAACTCCGTTATCTTTTTTTTTTGTTTTTTTTTTGCGTTTGCATCATTGAGGTCAATACCTTTTACAATCGAATACCTTTAACTCTTATCAACTGTAGAATGAAAAATAAAGCTTAAAAATCTACTGCTAAGAGAGTTTGTGTTGTTTGAAGATTATTCAAGTTATTCTTTACATTTACATATTAAATGACTAAAATACTATTTTATTTCACGAAATTTAATATTTTTTTTAGTCAGCATTAAAAAGAATAAAATTAAGGAGTAGGAGTTTAAACATTCTACTTTAATATCTCTTTATTATTATCAATATTTGAATATGAAAACGGTACGGTTAAAATGAGAACGATTAGGTCAAATCAGAACAAAACCCTTTAAACGAGTACGAATGGTTTAAATGACAAAGAAACGGTTTACATGAAAACGAAATGGTTTAAATGAGAACGGACCGGGGGAGGGGGCTTAAATGTGAAAGTAAGTCTTAAATGATAGTAGAACGGTTTGCATGTGAGTTGATATTAAACAAGAAAGACAAAGATTACTTAAATTGGTTAAAATCACATCATTAGTTCGATGATTCTCTTTATTTAGCCTTGAAAGGTAAAAACTTGGCGTATGACAGAAAAAAAAAGAAATCAATTGAAATTATTAGTTTAGAGTTAAGTATGATTACAATAAATACATTTAAAAAAATTCAGATTGACCCAATAAAATTGCGATTTCATATTATTTCTAGAGGTTGACATAAGATGTATAAGCTCTATGAGATATATTAATTTGTTAAATGCAATCATTTAAAATATTATTGGTTTAAACAATAACACCAGAATAAATCTTTTATTTTAATATCCTTTGAAAAAGGAAGATTTTGAACTTGAGTAATATTTAGTTAGGAAAAGTTTGTTAGGCTTTTAACAAATGATTAAAAATAATTTTCCATAGAGAGAGATCTCTCTTTAGAACTATGTAACTTAATATCTATTTATTTATTATCTATGGTATGCTGGGTAATGAAATACATTTGTATCTAATAGATAACGAATTCAAGTCTCATATTTCCGAAAACTACAATACAATAAGTTTGGTGCGCATTCAATATATTATTCTGTCTTCACGTTGGTTTGACAAAGAAAGTTGGGTATCAAAATCAGTGCGGTTCTCTTCATTTGACCATAGCTAAGAACTAAGAGATCTGTCTCCAATAAACTTCATGTTGCTTCTGTCAAGTCGTTTATTAATACAAATCAATCAAATATTGTATTATTGTCTTACTATACCCACTTCCTTAGGATTTGGATCTGTCATATAATAAAAGGTTCAGTATCCGAGGTTGGAATATAAAACAAATATCAGGCTCTTTTGCTTATAAAAATATTCTTAAAATTGACTTTTCCCCTTATTATTTCTAGGATTTCCCTCGGACTTAAGATATATCAGTATAAATCGAAACAGAAACTCCATTGAAATTTTAATCAAAACAATCAATCAATTTAAAACCTGGGTTTTTCTTAAGGATGGGCCCTAGACAGTCATAAATACTTCAAAGAAGATATTAAAACGCAATGTTAATCAAAACATTTAAACATACTGATGTCTTTCTGTAATTTACAAGTGTTTTCTATGAAATATGTAATGGGATCGGTTGAAAAAAACAAAATTGCGTTTTAGAAAGAAAGCACTAACTGGAAGTAAATTTATTTTTCGTTTAACCTATTTTTGAACCCAAGACAGACATGATACAAGTTATGAGGCTGATATTTTTCTTTAAATTAAGATAAAAGTTCTTAATGATCTAATTTCAGCGATATAAGCAATATATATTTTTCAATAAACCTTATTATTTCCTTATCGGAAGAATATCCTACTTTTTTTAACCCACCTTATCGAATGGACACTAAGAAGGTGCAAAGTAACAAGAAATAATAGGTTTATTTTCATTTTACTTATCAGTATGTGTGCTGACAACTTCTTCTAACACAATATTTTATTCTACTTGTCATCGCTTACTGTAACGAGAATCAAAGAGGTTTCTTTGATGATTCTGTGAAACTCTTGACACACATAGGAAAAAAAATGTTAAAAAAGTAACATTTCCACATGTTCTTGTTAAAAATGGAATAATTTTAAAATAATTTCAGAGGCTAACTTTAACACATGAGAGTTTTTAATTTTGTAAAATTATTTTTGTTTTAGGCAGACTTTTATTTTTGATCGAGAGATGTATTTTTCTTTATTATGAATGAACAGAAAATGTAGTTTCAAAAGATCTCATTTGATGTGTTTGTGTGTGTGGTTTTTTCCATAAATCTTGGGGTATATTAATATTTATTATGACAAAATAGCGGATTACTTGAATTTTCAAAATGGCAGCATTACAGCTCTTGTATTAAAATAAAGTTTCAATTAATTTTTAAATGATTATCGAATAATGTAGCATACGGTACGAAATAAAAATAATAATTTGTTAAAACACTTGAATATACGAATGATGTCCTTTTAAAAGTACTTTAATATGAATTGAATTATTTACTACAAAGAAATGAAACTGTTTAACTCTTGGGAGATCTCTAAGCAGCTACATAAATTTTTAATAATACTTTTCCCTTTATCATTCGAATTTTATTTTACTTAACAATAAATTTATTTTTTATTGATTGATTGTTCATCGAAGTTAAACTAGAGTTATTTCTAACCAACCCGTAATTTTGCACCATGGTCAAGCATCGAGGACGATACCTGACCTTGCACCTCATTCCCCAAACTTCCATACCAACGCGAGGACTTTGAGCTTCGACAAATTAAACGTACATCAACCCTTCTATAAGTCGATGCCCTTAATGGCCTCTGGATTCACACCCGCGACTCGACAGAAACTTTGTTGATAGCGAATTTGCCAGCATTACTACTTGGTTGCCAATTCAAGCCAGATCAGTTATTATATTAGCAAATATAAAGTTAAACAGGAAACTATTTTTTGTTTTAACTTTATATCTTTGTTTGCCTTTATTTAACTTTGAATTAAACAAATTTTATTAGCTTTAATGTACTCCTTTAATTTAATTTTAAAATTAAACAATTAAATCTCCTGTCATTGTAAACCCATTTTCATCGTAGAAAAAAATTTAAATTATTCTATTTATAATTAATCTGGTTCTTCATATCATGTTATGTAATACAGTAATCCTACGTAGCTTATTGGAGTGCAAAAAATATTTTATATTTTCTTCGAAATAAATGCTAAATACTTGGAACTCTTGCAAAAAAATATCTACAAATCCTTAAGAGATTTCTAGACAATAAGAGAAAAATGGAGTTCATAGTTAATATAAATATAAAAATTTATTGAGGAAAAACTAAAACATAAGATTGAGACTCAAATCAAGGCATATACAAAAACGATAGAAGGAAAAACTTGAATTAATTCCAATGATTGAATAATGGAGAGAAAATAATGTAGGAATATTTTTTTAACTTTTTATTTTACTTCGATTCAAATGTTTCTTTTAAAGACAAAAATAAGCTCCGCAGGGCAAACATTTTTTATGGAACAGGTCCAGTTGTGAGTGATCCTTATTTTATCATAACTTAAAATCACCTCATCGGTGATTCATCATCTTACGTTATCTACAAAATGACCTTCTAGTAATTGGTATTTTAAAAGAAAATGAAACACATGATTCACAAATAAATCAATGAAAAAATTTATGTTATGCATAAGATTACTATTTTAAATTAAGTAAAATGTTGTCAAAAGCTTAGAATGAAATCGAAAGCAAATTTTACACAAAAAATGGACAAAATGGAAGAAAATATTGTTGAATGTTCTTAATTTCAAAGCAAACTGTAAAAATCTCAATATGATTAATCTCGTTGGAAAGTTGCCGAGTACCTAGCACTATCTAGTTTTATACTCCTTGCCATTTTGAGAGACTTTGATGTTATTAACATTTGCCAATTGGAAATTAATCAACATTATTTCTTAATGGTTCCTCTTTTAAAAGAATACGTGGTCGGGGTTGTCTAATTATGGGTTTTTTGTCCTGGTGCATCTAAAGCTCCCGCGTATAGTGAGGGGTGATGATGTTAAATATGTAGATGCTCTAACTCCTCCCGTTGGGGTTGTGTGGAGGTTTGGAAAGGGGTGTATCTGCTCAGATGTCATACTCGTCCCTTGACCGATGTTCAAAATTGTGAGAGCCATTGTCTAGTAGCGCTTAAGTTGCTTTATAGCAGTGTTTATTTAACTAGGGGCTGCATGACTTACAGCTGGGGTCACCAAAAAGTTTAGGATTTTTGATATATCTTTTAGTAAAAATAACTTGTTCATTATTATTAATAATAATAATTTAACTGCTTTTTATATTCTTATTGGAGAGAGCCAGTAGATAATTTAGTTGTTTAGATTCTTTTTTTGGAGTATCGATCAAATCTAGAGAATATTGAGGAAGTACTCTTCCGGCGAGGTATTCTACTATTCCAAGATTTAGTAACGTAACTAAAAATAATCAAACACATCCTTCTCATTAATACTCAAATCTTGCATATACCGTTGTTAACAAAAAGTGATGATCTCAAAATGGCTAGACTTGATAAATAGAATATATTTAAGTATAATTTACTGTGTAATTAGATTATATAATCTTTATTAATTAAAATTTCTGAATCATTATATTCGAGGTAATGCGGATGTTTATGACTGCAAAACAATAATATGCTAAAAACAAAACACATATAGAAGTACCTAAGAGTGTGTAAACTTTGTGCAATGCTTATGGGGTCGCAGAACATTCTGTACAAATAATGGAGTCAACACCCCTAAAAGTTTCAGAAACACTGCTTTATAGTGCTATGTTAATAAAGATCTAATTTAACTACTTTATGCATTCCAAAAATTGAATAAACAAAACATAGATGAATATCAGTGATTATCAAGCAAACAATTATTTTCTAATATTTATGTAATATATGGTTATTACTTAAAAATGCTGCAATTAAATCTACTATTCTCGTTATTTCAAAAATCTTTAGAGTAATTGGATATTTCAGTAACGGTATAAAAATAAATAAACTACCGAATAAATCTACTAATTTTAAAATATGTAATCAATTGTGAATCTAAAGCTACTAAGTACAAAAATAAACGTTTTGGAATTAATTGTTCTATTTAAAAATCGTAGCCTAACTTGACACGATCATATTTCAAAAGGCGGATATTAAAAGTCATGTTTTGGAAGCAGTTTTAAATCTTAAGATAATTAAGTGGCTTTCGATTTTAGAAAATTGTTGCATATACTACCCTTTTATGTTTAAGAAAATAATAAACTGGACATGATAGAATGAATCCTGCATTCTACGTCATATATTCAAAGATAATTTTAATTTTATAAGTACGGATTTTCCATATTGTCTTCTAAAAAAACAAAATAAATGCTTTTATTTGGCCATGATAAAATAAATTTATTTATTTATTTATAAGCCATATTGCTATTTAAAACAACGATAACTGAGCCCAATGTCATTTCAACACGGTTTATATAAATACAATTCCGTTATAAATACGAACTAATACTTGAACGAAATATATCCGGATTTATTTTTGCAATATTGTAAGTCAATACGATATTTCAGAGAACAGAGTCATATTAAATGTTTGTAACTTCAAATCAAGTTGGAATCTTGCGTCATTTATTGGTGTCTCACTTAAAGAACAGGGATGTATGTAAAAGAACTTCTCACCATCTGGTGTTGTGAAAAAGGGAACAAACGCGACATTGATAAATCAGTTGCCATTGAAATCTGCACTTCGTGCGACAACTTAGATGTTTGCATCGTCTTAGACGTCCATTGTTGCATCTAAGACGCATTGCCATGATGTCATATGGCTTTCTTTTTTAAAGTCACATTCATAGAAGAAGAATGAATGAGATCTTCGAAACTGATTTTTTACGCTCATTACACACGTCGGCTTTCTTAATTGTAGGCGTACCACACAGTAGTTCATAAAAAGTTGATAATTTGAGGTTCTTTGAACATTTGGTAGATGGTTCGTAGGCCGTTATCAAGGTAAAAAAGAAAATAAATATTAATTTTATTTAACACATTAAATAATAACATTGAAAGTGCTTAAGGTATCCGACTACGTTCGGAACCATGATTTTAATAAAAGCGCATAAATGAATCATTTTCATGATATTTAGTGTCACTTAGATTAGAATACGTGCATACAATTGTTTTAAGGACATTTTGATAAAAAAAATATATTTAAATACAATATTTTGGCAAAAAATTAACTTAGAATAACCTTGTTTCAAAATGTTCTCCTTTTGTGAAAAATTCCTCTATTATAATAATATTTTGCCTGTTTATAGCTCAGACCTCTGTACAGAGGCTCAACTAGAATTTTTGAAATATATAAATTGGAAGTGAGTTTATCCATATTTTACAACAACAGAGGGGAGCAATTTTAACGAAAAAACGCCGATAATTATTTCAATTGGTGATAACTCTGAAAATAAGTTGAACTTTTCAAAAATTCTACTTGAGCCTCTGTAGAAAGGATTGAGATATACACAGGCAAAATATTGTTATAATAGAAGCATTTTTCACAAAAGGAGAACATTTTGAAAAAAGATTATTCTAAGTGAATTTTGTGCCGAAATATTGTATTTAAATAATTTTTTTTGTCAAAATGTCCTTATATAAAACAATTTTATACATGTATTCTAATCTAAGTGACACTAAATATCACGAAAATTATCCATTTATGCGCTTTTTTAAAATCACGGTTCCGAACACAGTCGGATACCTTAAGAGGTTGATAAGAACTCCGATTTCATACTTTTTCTCTTTGGCTGTCCTGTAGAACTTTAATATGGCAACAACTATTTAGTAAGTGAAATATGGAACATATTTCTTTGTAAAATTTGTATCTTTTTTGAAATCATTCGATTTATGGTTGACATTATACAAAAATATACAAGCAACTACTGATTTGCAATTTAGATTTTTCCCTTGCCTATTATTTCTGAATGAAAAATGTGTGTGTGAATAAAACTTTTAAAATTTATTTTCTTAAACAGTAATAAAATGTTTTAATAATATTTACAATCTACGAATAAGTAACTAATTAATAAGATTTATGATACTTGAATAATTTCTGGTTTTGAAATTTCCTTATAGAACTATTATATATTTCCTTATAGAATAAGGTAATGTTGTGTGAAACACTTCTCATGATAAAGAACAAATTCGTTCATTGAGTAGTAAAGAATGCTTTTGATAGTTTTTTAAGTTAAAATTTAGAACAAAAGAGATTTGGAAATTGAGTATAGAAGTTGGAAATCCTTGAAGTTTACCTTTTTGAGATTACTTATTATATATATTTTTAATTTTTGATAAACTAACTTATATATATATATTTAAATAATATAATAATGTTCTTAACTAATAATTGAAGTTATAAATATTGAAATGAATGGAATTATAACACATACGTATATCTATGTCTATATCAATATCAATATCTATATCTATATCTATCTATATCAACATCTACATCTATATCTGTCTATATTAACATCTATATCTATCTATATATATAGGTAAATGATATACATACATATGTATCATTCACTCACTCACACATACCCTTATCGTGAGATATCTAAAACTATTAGACCTACAGATTTGACCTACAGGTAGACGTGTTCCTTTTGTTAAAGAACGATCTGCTAAGGAAGGGTTTGGTGAAATATGACACCCAAAAGGGGTCGAGAGGGCCTTATCCACAAAAATTCCGGTTTTTGGACTATTACATTCTCAAAGTTGGAAAATGTTTCATTTTTTGAGAAGAGATCTGGTAAGACCGAGTTTTAATGATATCAACTCACAAGTGACTTTTTTGGGAGCTATGAGGGCAATATGTGTGTGGATAAAAAAATTTGTCCATTTTTGAAATATTAGACTTACAGACTTGAAACTTGTCAAATATGAAACATCCTGCAGAAGCATAACTTGCAGTATAAATATACGTATCACCTTACTCTATAAAACACACTTAGCCTCAAGTAACAGTCTAACATTTTGATTTTGGATAAATTTACTTTGTGTGTCTCAGATATATTTTCACAAGTTATTGTCTTAATTGGTTACTATCCCCTCTATATACTTACATTATTTAAACTATTCTTTCTGTTTTTAGGTAAGATAGAGATGAGAAAACATACAGCATTTATTAGCTTGTAAATACACACACGCACACACACACACACACACTAAATAGAACATATAATGTCATATGAAATAATGTTAAGGTGTATCCGACTACGTTCGGAATCGTGATTTTAAATAGGCGCATAAATGGATAATTTTCCTGATATTTAGTGTCATTTAGATTAGAATACATGTATATAAAATTGTTTTAAGGATATATTTTGACAAAAAAAATTATTTAAATACAATATTTCGGCAAAAAATTAACTTAGAATAACCTTTATTCAAAATGTTCTCTTTTTGTGAAAAATGCTTCTATTATAACAATATTTTGTCTGTATATAGCTCAGTCTTCTGTACAGAGGCTCAACTATGAGTTTTGAAAAATTAACATTATTTTCAGAGTTACAACCATTTGAAATAATTATCGGCGTTTTTTTTCTTAAAATTTCTCCCCTCTGTTGTAAAACATGGATAAACCCACTTCTAGGTTATATATTTCAAAAATCCCAGTTGAGCCTCTATACAAAGGTCTGAGACATATACAACAACATTTCTCAAACTGTGGGGCGCACCCCCCCTTGGGGGGGCGTGATAATCCTACCAGAAGGGAGCGAGCATATCAAAAAGTCGACAATAAAAGATTTAAAAAAATTATTAAATTACTGAAAGGAATCAAAACAAAATACATTCTGAAGTAATAAAAAGAAATACACATTTACAATGATATAATATAAAGGCATCAGTACTACACAATGTATTTGATAATTAATTTATCAATATTAAGTTAGGAAAAAGTTTAATCATTACTAGTGCCCCCATGTGCTTGTACAAAAATGTATATGCAAAATTTAATACTCATCATGATAATTTATACAGTTTATAACAAAAGACGATTGTAGCTTTAGCGTTAAAGTACGTTATTATTGAATTCAAAACTTTGTTATTGTGTGAAGGGGGGCGCCATGAAAATTATGATTGAAAATTGGGTCACAAACATTGAAATTTTGAGAAGCACTGATATACAGGCAAAATATTATTATATTAGAATCATTTTTCACAAAAGGAGACTATTTTGAAAATGGGTTATTCTATGTTCATTTTTTGTGAAAATATTGTACTTAAATAATTTTTTATTGTAATACTATTCTTAAAACAATTTTATGTACATTTTCTAATCTAAGTGACTCTAAATATCAAAAATATTATCGTTATTATTATACGCTTTTGCAAAATCACGGTTCCGAACGTATTCGGATACCTTAAGTGAAAATCTGCTCAAAGTGTAATAATAAGACTTTTCAATGCATTCCACATTTTATTTATTTTTCCTTATATTTCCCTCTCCGGTTTATTTTTTACTCTGCAGTTAGTCCTCTCACAAATAAACATAAATATTTGAATTGCTTGGAAATTAAATGGAAATAATTCATTTGTACTTCAATGGTAACTAAACGAAAATGGAAACCCATCTAATTCTAAAATATTAAAATAAATTGTGATTTCTTTATTATGCATACGCGCACACATGCACACAGATACAAGTTCCGTATTCATTTGAAATGCATGGGCAAAACCCGATAAAAAGTGAAACTTGGAATAATGGCTTGCCCTTCGGACAAAAATAAATATTTCTAGGGCAACCAGTTTTTTTTTCTCCTTCCACCCTCGACTTCTGTTGAGAGTGGAAGGGAGGTAGGGGGATATGGGGCAGAAGAAACATGCCAGGGGAGAGATAATATTTGTCTACTCTTGAATTTACATGATAACAAAAGTTATGTTGCATTTCTCGAAGAAAAACTGCATTTTTCTCCTCTTGCTATCTGTCTTTTCTGTCTAAAACATTTCAAAATGCTTGTACCAATTCAACGCGGAAAAAGAGAAACTGTTTTATTTGTTTATTCTTGTCCAATGTACTTTGAATCTTGACAAAAACGGATGGGACAGAATCTTAATACTAACAGAAATAAAAAAAATATTACAAGGAATTTCTTAAAATCTGTTAGAAATGACTTGAAAGTATGTAAAAAGTTTTAAATAGAGATCTTATATATGCCCTTTCCATTAAATAATTGTGTTATATATAATGTGTTTGCTTACAATTTAAGGCAAGGTTTCTCAAACTATACTGCTATTAATCCTAAGATTACATGAAACCCTAAGATCACATTAAACATAGTTTTAGTTTTTTTTTAAAGAAAAAAAAGTTTTTTTTAGCTTTAAAGGATTACTTGTAAGAAAAACAAATTCCTAGCAACAATATCAATTGAAAATCCTATTAGAAGGTTTCTACAATGTAAAAATAGAAGCTCACATTTATATGAATGTAGAGAAATCGAAATAAAATATCTTTCTAATTACAAATATCTTATATACAGGCGTATAGCGATCACTTTAAACTAAAAAAATTAGTTCACAATTTAAGGTATCCGACTACGTTCGGAACCGTGATTTCGCAAAAAGCGTATAAATGGAACATATTTATGATATTTAGTGTCACTTAAATTAGAAAATGTATATCAAATTGTTTTAAGAATAGTATTACAGTAAAAAATTATTTATTATTTAAGTACAATATTTTGACAAAAAATGAACATAGAATGACCCATTTTCAAACTATTCTCTTTTTGTAAAAAATGCTTCTATTATAATAATATTTTGCCTCGGACATCCCTACAGAGGCTCAACTAGAAATTTTGAAATATATAACTTAGAAGTGGGTTTATCCATGTTTTACGACAACGGAGGGGAGGCATTTTAAGAAAATGCGCCAATAATTATTTCAATTGGTGGTAACTCTGAAAATAATGTGAATTTTTCAATAATCATAGTAGAGCCTCTGTACAGAGGTCCGAGCTATAGACAGGCAAAATATTATTATAATAGAAGCATTTTTCACAAAAGGAGAACATTTTGAAAAAAGGTTATTCTAAGTTAATTTTTTGCCGAAATATTGCATTTAAATAATTTTTTGTCAAAATGACCTTAAAACAATTTTATACATGTATTCTAATCTAAGTGACACTAAATATCATGAAAATTATCCATTTATGCACTTTTTTAAATTCACGGTTCCGAACGTAGTCGGATACCTTAAGGGTGTATGTTATATATTGGGTATAAAAATGACAGTTTTATAAAAATAAAGAGAAGATAAGTATAAAAAAGTATATTTATTCAGGTATCTAAATAATGTTTATTTTTTTAAAAAAAGGGATACTTTATGAACATTAATCAGTGGAATACATGAAAAGATCGTCGTATTCGTCTTCCGGTATATCTTTAGACACATCACCAAATTCTGTTTCATCTTTTCACCATTAGTGTTACTTCGATCCTTAAATGTGAATAATTATCACCCGTTCCATCTAGATTGTTAGATATATTCCTTTTTTTTAAATGACTTTTTAATGATGTCCGGTTTATTTTCACTCCATGCTTTTATTATCCATTCATACACTATATCCAGACTTCTAAAATAAAGGCATTGCGCATGTACGTTTGAGGCTTCTTTTTTTTTTTTTAAAAAAAAGAGGGTGCTTATTATTCGGCGAATATACTTGAAAATTCAAAATTGTGGTTTGAAAGTATCGGTGCATATTATAGCAGGAATATACAGCAAATGTAATATCTTATGAACTGAATGACAAAGAATATCGGAAAAAATCCCATAGGAAGAGCAGCTGTATAATCAAAATACTAGTGTTGGATTTCTTTTATTTTTCAATTCTTACTATTAGCTCGCACTGTCTATATATTTATTTATTTATAAATTTGTATATTTATTTATTTTTCTTGGTGGAATTTTCAATCGTTAATGAAATACATTTTAAAGCGCTGAATTGAGTTGAAATTTTATACACAGTATCATTTTGGATGACAATACAATAATTTAATTAAAATTAATAAAAATTAATTGATTAAAACTAATTATTTAAAGAATTACAAATATAGCCACGTTGGCGACTTAGCGACCCTTTTGGCGACTTGTGTCAAAACTTGAAAAGATTTTTTTCTCATGTGTTAAAGCATTCAGTTGGACTGAAATTGAAAAGACAATACGATACTCTAATGATAATTAAAAAAACTAATTACCACTTAATGTTGTGATTCTGTCCTATGTATATACATTATTTATATTAATTGTAACTGTTTAATAAAAAGTAGCTAAAACAAAATTTTTCGTTGTTTATCTAAGTAGGAATTGACTTAAAAACTATTTTTTTATATTACTTGTTCATATGAAATTAATAATCAGCTTATTATATGAAATTGAAAATAATTTGATAATTTTAAATAGAACTTCATACATATTTAATTTTCATAGAAGTTAAAGACACAAAGCAATAATACCGGAGAGACAGATGAGTATGTGTCTATTTAATGGTACAATTGAGAAAGGAAAAAAAATGTCATCAAAGATGTCCCCTTATGAACTTAAAGGGTTACAGTTCTATGTGAAGTATATAATTTTTTAAAACGCCTACGAAAATTCCTCGAAAAAATGAGTTCAAAACATAAGGGTATTGCATACATACAGTTCAGGCTTCTGCGTAAAAAAAAGGGGTGCGCTTTATGCGACGAATATATCTAAAAATTAAAAAATATTACTTGAAATTATAGGTGCGCATTATGAATCGGATTTTACGGTAAATGAAACTGATGTTTTAACCACACATATAAAATAAATTGTCTTTTCTACGATAAAAGTTCTATGAAATTTTCTGTTTGAGAATCAGAAACCTCAAGCACAGTCAATATTTAGGTGACAAATAATATTTGTAACTAATCATGAGTTAGCAAATTCTATTTTTTCAAGCACTTGCCTCTTCAGGGGTTCTATATATCAGGTACCGGCAACCTAAGGAACGCTGGTCATTTCTCTCTGTGTCTCTCTACATTAACCCTTTATCTACCGACGGTACTTATAAGTACCACTCATTTTAAATCTATATAGAATAACTATTTTTACGAATACTCTGACGATATACTTAGCAGGAATATTCTTTTAAATCCCCTCTTCCAAGATCTATGGCAGCACGGGTTCTATGATGAGTATTTTAGCGAGGAAGGCGAATAGTTTTATAGCAGAATTTACGTTTTCAGCTGACGGCGTTTTAAGTGGATTGCGAAGATTGTCAATTTCGTTCCAAAAAAATAGTTAATGCCAAAAAATGTGTCTTATTTTTTTGTATGCTAATGAAGACCTTAGAAAACGATCTGACTATTTAATTTAAGGGAACAGTGTGTATAATTAATTTTGCACTCAAATATCTTTAATTAATTAATTAACTCTAACTAATTAAATTTCCTAAAGTTGAGTATTTTGTTTATGTATACCCCATAATTTTCAATGAAGATATTAAAAAAATAATAATAATATATATATATATATATTGCATGAAAAAAACTGCAGTAAATCTTAATGCGGTAGATAAAGGGTTAATCTACAAATCTGTCAATTTTTAAGGGGATGTAAATTGATTATTTTGAAATGGAGATTATTGAACAATCATCTTCAGAATTAAGGAAAACAATCTTCACGGAATTAAGGAAAAATCTGAAAGATAACTAATATAATCGAGACCTTATTTAAATTGTCGGATGTCATTGACGGAGAGATGTAATTGTTTGAAGAAAATTGCGTGTGCTATAGTTTCCACATTAGGTTTCACATATCTATCTGAAAATATCTTTTGACATATGAAAAATATTTTGAGTCCGCAAAGAAGTTGATTAACAGCTGAATGTTCAGAATTGTGTCAAACTGAAAGTTACACATTATAATTCCGATACTGCGATATAAAACAGAGCGGAGCAGATACAAGATTCGATATTAGCATATTTTTTTTAACTACATTGAAGATTAATTCTTAGTTTTTATGCTTTTTATTTCTTGTTTTAATAAATACGTCGAAAAAATACGTAATATACGTACAACTCTAATTTTTTTATTCATGTTGAAGGAATACTTTTATTTTGTGTTATTTATTGTTATATTAGTAAATATCTTTATAAAAGATGCAAATTTAATGTATAATAAAACTCTAAATCTATATTCTTTAACTCTATTCCCTCACTTTATACATTAAGGCAAAATAACTGAATTGATTCAAATATTTTCTACAGTGTGGCGCTCTTAATCATATTGGTAGATTGGTTTGACAAGCCACAACAAGGAGGTTGCCGACCCCTGATATATAGTACTTCGAAGTTTGAGGAATTCTATCGAGGGAATTAGTTATCTCTTTCTTTCAAAATACTTCGAAATTTAAATTGCTATGCAGTTGAATATTTATCAAGTGTAGTAGAGTATTGGCCCCATCCTATCTGTCGTCTCTCGCGTATTTCTTGATTAGATTATTCATTGTAAGAATCTCCTCGTTATTGGAGGGTACCAAAAAGTACCTTAAGAAACAGATTTAACCAATGAAGGGGGTTGTTGAAGATAAGGGCTTATCATCAATAATCTGGGGTAAGATTTCTCAAAAGTTCTTGTTGATGCATGAAGTTTTACAAGAAAAATAACTCTTTACTTTTAGGTTTTTAGTGATATCGATAAGAACTTACCCAGATTCTTTTCTTGTGCACGCGCATAACACATCTCTCACAGCTGAATACTCTAATTTAAGACAAGCAAATACGGGAATTATTCAGATATTTTTAACAAATAAAATTTTTTGAATTGTGGAAGTGCATCATGACAACATAATTCAGGATGCTAATTAATATCTTTATTATATCCTTAATTAATTATTATTTGTATAATATTACTAAATATACTGAAGGATGTGTAGTTTATTTCTATACGCTATTTGTTCCTTAAAATTGATTAATTGAGTTTTGATGGAAGCAACTGATTTCTTTTAGTTTGTTCTTTTATGTACACGACAGACTCCGTGCCTACATAGAAATAATATTCATCATCTTCGTTATAATTATTCCGTCTCAATTGCAGTAGCAATGGTAAACTTTTCAAAATGGCTGCCGCTTTTGGCGCCTAACTTATTCGAACAAAGGACATTCATACGGCGAGGAAACACCAACTCAAGCTTCTCGATTATTCTTTTCCCTAAACTGGCGCACTTAACTTACATTTATTTACCTAAAATCCCTACGCCTAAGTAAACACTTAGTTCTATTTTTATTTTACTATTCTATTAAAATTTAAATTAAACCTTCCAGACCTAACATACATATGTATAACATGTATTCATAATAGACTATTTCTAATTGTTTGTATTAGCCTTGTACTTGAGTAACACAATGGCTTTTGACTCGTACATTTGAACCCTTTATTAAGGTATGGGAATTGTAGTGGGCATTTTCTCATAAGGATTCCCTCTTAAACTAATACAGAGTATTATTCTTTGAAGTTTCAAAGTATAATTTTCGCCTCCTTAGAGTGGGAACAGAGTGTTCAGATCAGGATCTAAGCCATGATAATTGAGCGAAAGAAATATTTAAGCGTGGAAGTGGATAGCTCTTATATATAATTATCTGAGAAGCTAGTGATTATAACAATGAGAGATGTTGTAACTATTAAGTTTTTCTATTAGTAGTACTTTGCTATTTAGATCCAAACTATCTTATCGACGTTAATAATAGAACGTACTGTGGAAAGTTCTCAGAGAGAAAGGTCTCATAACTAAACTTCGGATCTGAGGCCATCAGCGTTTCGATAATTTTGTGGAAGCAAGTGTGATGAGAGTTTTTATAATCTTTCGAATAACTTAAATTTTGATTATATTCAAATTCTAGTTAAACATCCTCATAAATCGCAAATTAGGCGTATTGATAAATAAATACACTATCTCGGTTAGTTGTACTTCTATTCCTAGTGTTCTGTGCATGGCACCTACTTCTATTGCACAGTTGTGTTCGATTCACAGTCTCTCAACTGCGGGACCTTCAGAATTGGATAGTCTGATGATTGAGGAGTTCAATGTTAAGGGAGGTACTCAGAATTAGGACTTCTCATTGCCGCACCAAATGAGGGCTCGTTAAATGTATAGTACGAGGACACAATAAAGCGACATATGGTTCAAAGGAACAAAAAAGGTAAGAATTCTGGCCATAACTATATTAATACTACTGGCTATACTCGTTGGAATTCCAAATATTGGTCAACTCAAGTGATATCTGAAGTTGATATCTCCATCCACCTGTTTTAAAACTTCTCCCCACGGGCGTTTTGGAGTACAATTATTTCATAGGACGAGAAGCAGCTTCAATTAATCTTCAGTATTGAGGGAGTTGATATTTCCGCAGCACTATAAAGCAACACGAGAGCTATTGGTGAGAGTGTGACGTCTCTCGCGTCCTTCTTCTAACATAACTCCTAAGTTCTTTGACGGCCACGATTAATGGCAAAACCTTTCCAACCCAATACCAAGAAGAGAAACGGATCGAATATGCAAATGAGATATACTTTAAAAGGATAGAAGCTTTGATGAGATATAGCGGCAAGCCTAGAGATAACTTAGTGTGGAATCATTCGGATCAAGTGTTAGTCATCCTATAGCTCTGGAAGAAGGATACGTTCATCTCAATTAAATATATAATAAAGATTAAGAAAGTTGAATCTTCTCATATATAATTACGTAATAGGTATTATTTCAACCTATGAAGGAAGGTGAATCTATAAAAGGTAATATTTTATATAAGAAGTTAGATTAGACTGTTAATTACATATAATTAAGATAAGTGATCTAGTTGCGCGATCTGACTTGAATATAAAGTTTAATTGGGTGTTAACTCTCACTTTAAGAAAGTTGTTAATTAGAATTAAGTAATTTAAGTTATTCTTAATAAAAGTTGTGTTAAGAATCCAAAATGTCTCATCATTTAGATAATCCCACACCTCTAGCTTACGCGGATCCTACTAGACATAGTCATCACAGGATGGCTATGTCGCAAGAGCTCTCGGATTTTTGAACCTCGGTCTCGTGACGAAGACGACACCTGAACTGGCATCACTTCTAATCACCACACCAATGGGAAGACAGAGTCTCGACAGAATTAACGTGTATCGAAGTTCGAATCCTGAGATCTTCAGTGATCTCAGGATTCGAACTTGCGACCCTTCGGTCAGGAGCTTGTGATCATAACCATAAGGCTACCACGGCCATCATGATTGCATGAATCCGGACACGAAGTGGTTGACTTTGAAATATATGTCTATACTAACCTCCTAAAAATAATAATTTCATATATGAATTTCCAAATAGAAATTAATATTTTTTTTAAAAAGGAATATGCAGTGAAATTCACTTAACGCGAAATGCTTAAGACGAAATATCGGTTAACACTAAATAATCACTTGACTTTGAAATACATTCAAAAAAGCCTGCGACAAGCCAGTTTGTTTTTTAAGCTACTTTCACCCTCCACCCTTACAAATGCCACACAAAAATATCTCATCTCATCCGTTTGTTTTGGAATTCAGTGATTACATTGCAGTGTGAGTAAAAACCAGTGAGTTTGGTTCGCATTTCGCCGGCCCCCCATTTTAGAAGAATTTTCTTACCAGCTCAATGGCAAAGAGCTCAGGAGGAAAACAAACTCTTATTTTGCTTAAAAGGAAGATGGAGCTTCTTAAGGCTGTTGATCAAAAACAAAAGAGGAAAACGAAAATCTGTAAATAATTTGGTATTGCTAAATTTTGTATCAAATTTCATTAAGTTTTTGTGAATGCTTTTGTTTCACTGATTTTTATTAAATACATGCATGCTTATGTTAATAAAACGTACTACAATAAAATTAATTTTGTTGAATGTATGTTTTCCCCCAATATTCTTTAACACGAAAAAATATTTCAGTTCCCTCAAATTTGTGCTAAAAGATTTTCACTGTATTTTTGAAAATGAAAAAAAGCTTACATGCTAAAAAAAAAATACTTAAAGTAGCAGCAAATATAATATTAATAATGTGGAAATCGTCATCAGGTTTATATTCGCACTATTTGTGCTTAAGAATCATCAATTAAAATATTACTCTAATCGGAGCCTTAATGAATGAACGAAATAAAATACAAAACAGCATTTGCTTTCCTGGAAACATTCTTAGTTATTTTTTTAATGAGACTTAGTAATTAAAATTTATTACAAAAGAAAATAATATATTTTTTGAAGTAAGTATTGTGACAACGTATATAAATATTGAAATTACGTACATATTAACATTTCACACATAGTTTATTTATTATATTTTATCAGAATGACAAGTTGTGAATATTATCTCCTTACTCGTTTATAATTATAATTATAATAAAAAATGAGAGTATAACATATTTGTGTTATTGAAGTGTCATGTTCAGCACTTATCACATTGACGTTATAAATATCATTGACATTATTTACAGCATCAGAATAGACGTCAGTAGAATGTTCTAAAAACTCTTTGGGAATATGTAATGATATGCTAGTACAAGAATTAATCACTTTTATTGAAAAATGAGTAATGAGAACAGAAAAAACTTGATACATCCTTAATGATTATAATATACGGCTAATTAACGGGTGTAAGTATGTACATGTTTATGGTACAAATAAAAAGAGAAAAATAAATTAAGAAACCTTCAGGCAAAAAAAAAGTAAAGTTGTATCTGTAGTTTGAAAGTTAAGTATTTTTTTATACTCTCTAAGGATTTACTCTCATAACATCATGTTATACTTTTTTTAAATTCATACTTAGAACTTTCCTTAATTAATTAAAATTAAAAAGTCAGCCAATTTTCGAAGTACTTAAAAAAATGTCATTCACAGTTAAGTTTTAGTTTCATAAAATAACGAAGTAAAAAATGCTTATTTTTTTTATCCTGCTTATAAAGTTTTTATTTTTATTTTTTTTAGACAAATTAATCTCTTTCTATATCTAAAAAAGTTTTTCATGATGCTGTAATAAATTTATTTATACATAACCACAGTTTGGACAAATTTTAACATATGATGAAGGTAAGGCTTTGCATGAATCTACAAAGATAGTTAAACATGACGTGCAAAAATAGTTAAACACATTTTACAAGCAATTATGAGTAAAAATCCATGTGCAGAAAAATATAGAGTTTTGCATGAAATTCAAAATAAAAACCAAGCTCTAGAGTTTAGTTTGTGTCTTAATACAAGTCCTGAAGATCCTCCTAGAGTTTATAATAAACCATCATGCAATGAATTAACTGGTATCATTCCGACAAAAGACGGTTCTTTAGACGGAAAGGTCGCTCTGTTAGAGTTTATTTAATTATTTATCCATTGTATGTGACTCTATCAAGGTGCACAATCAAAGACAAAATAAAAATTCAGTAGAATTTAGAGGAAAAGGTTATTAGGAGCGTTGTTTTTTAAAAAAGCACTTAACTAAAGTACAAATTAAAATGTGGAGACGAATACTTGAAATTTATTTTTTTCCAGCTTAAAATATATTGTAGATAATTGAACTGTGTAATACATGCAAATTACAGTCTTACAATTTGAGTAATCAGTATGTTGTTGCTTCTTCTCCCACTTGATCGACAGAAACATCTAGATCAAGCCCATGAACCCGTGCGTTTTTAAACATTGAAGAACTGTAGCAGTACTAGTAATTATTATGAATAGTTGTATAATTTGTATAACGGGGTTGTATAATTTGTATAACGGCGTCCCTTATGCCCCCAGTTAAAGTGAAAAAAAAAAGTTTTTAGCCTTTTTTTAAGGATTCTGTAAATGATAATATATATAAATATATATAAATAGGGATTATTCTATTATATAATGTAGTGCTTCTCAAACTTTCAATATTTGTGACCCAATATTCAATCATAATTTTCATCGCTTTCCTTACAAATAACAATTGGGAAATCCAATAATACTATACATTGACGCTAAAACTACAATACGACTTTAACCTCTTAAGTGCCACCGGCGCATATATACGTCTCTCTCAACCGATACGTTAAATTTCCCCGACGTATATATACCTCTTTCCAACGTACGATATTATCTGTGCACTGCGATCCATCAAATTATTCCGAAGGCTTTGAAATACAATAAAAGGTCCTTGACAGTGTCTACGAAGGATTTATTTATGTCAGATGATTTCTTATTTATTCATTTTCTCCATCCCCCCCCAAATACGTCCCAAGTGCACTCCTACGTGGAAAACGGAGGCATTGGGGAGTGAATCATGTAACTTTTAATTGGTAGTTAAGGGATTATTTATAAACAGCACAAAAAAATTTATCAAGATAAGTGTTAATTTTTGTGTATAATTTTATATATGACACGCCCATGGGGTCAATGGTAATTATTAAACTTCTTTTTGTTCCAATGCATGTATATGTATGTCAATGTATGTATATGTACGTCAATGTATGTATGTGTAGGTCAATGTATGTATATGTATGTCAGTGTATGTATATGTAAGTAAATATATGTATATGTATGTCACAATGTATGTATGTATATGTATGTCAATTTATGTATGTATATGTATGTCGATATATTTATATCTATGTATGTATGTATATCTATGTATGTATGCCTATGTATATATGTCTATGTATACATATATGTATATGTATGTGTATACATATATGTGTATATGTATGTGTATAGATATTATGTATACTATTATGTATATGTATTTTTTTGTATGGATATATTATGTATACAATTATGTATATGTCTGCATTTATGCATGTTATGCATTTATGTATATGTATGCCTTTATACATGTTATGTATTTATGTATATGTATGCATTTATACATGTTAGGCATTTATGTATATATATGCGTGTGTGTCTATAAGTATGACAACTTCTCATTTTTCGCAATTCTAAAACTTTCAAATGGTGTGTCGGTTTGTTATGCAACCGAAATTGTAGATCTCTTTGAAAATTTAAATACCCATTAGAATTTGATTTACAATTTACACCAATCTTTTTATATTTATTATTCAAATGACTTAACTAATGATGAGTTGTAATCCTACAGCTCGCGCGCGCCTTTATGTAATGGAAAATTGAGCACTTTTTAATTTTTGAAATAATTTGTTCGTCCTTGAATTTCATTTCAAGGCTTCACCACCCTGTACCTGACAAGTTATAATCATCACATAAAAGCATTCATTCACTTACCCCCTCATAATCATAATGGAACAGACTGAAACTGAACAATCCGTACATTTTTCCAGTGGTAGTTAATTTTTTTTTTCAGTTGAAGAAAGTTAGATGATGCGAATACGGATTTCCGCATTAAAAGGACGTGTTATTTTGCATGCAGCTTGGTTTTAGTCTTCACACTTTAATCATATTTAACGCTTATTATTCTACGTCTCCAGGACTTTAGATAGACCACTTAACTATAAAATGACAGATAACGAAATCGCAGTCATAATCAGAAGGGGAAAAATGGCGCAGCATCGTAAATTCTGACTTGACTGACAGGTTGCGCGGAAAAGAAGTCTCATTTGGTAGAAAGCGATTGACTTAAAAAGATATTACTGTGAAAATTACTTCGACGTAAATATAATATTAACTTAATTGCCACGAAATGAGATGGTCACTGGGTGGTTTCTAACATTGGCAAATTATCGCTTCAATTTGGCGATTACTTCATTAAGAATGATTTAGAATTATGGATTGAGATTTTATTGTGTTAAAAAATTGACTTGTTATTATTCGATTTTTGTCCATAGAGTTTGTTGAAATACAAAATATTCAATATGAAAAGCATGTTCTTATTAAATACGTAAATAGTTTTAAATATTGCGATAGTATTTAATATCGAAAGAATTCAAAATATTTTTAGTATAGTTTTAATAATTAGTAGCTGATAATAAATAATATTAATAACTACATTTTAAATTAAATTATTAATAATGATATTAATTATTAAGAATTTAATTTAAAATATAGTTAGTTATTAATTAATAACTCTAACCATATTTTATATTAAATGTATAAAATATTTAATATAAACAAAAACTCGTAGAAAAATAATAATTGGAATAATTTAATAGTTTCAAATAACATTATTTCTACGTTGCATTATTTACCTACAGTACATGTTAGATAAATATAGTCAGTTTTATTGATGCTATAACTTGATTTTAAATTTAAAGTGTGAGAAGAGTAAAATACGTCAAATTTTGGGAATTGTTTTAGGTTTGTCAACGATTATATTCTGGAAAGTTCTTTTTTGTTAACTTTTAATACTAGTCTTTTCCAGTAATCCTTAACATAGCTTGGCAACATACTTTTAAAATCGCCATCCTACGCACACACGGTATATATATATTTTTTTTTATTCGTTAAACTAGATTCTAGTATTGAAAATTGGATTTAAATTTTGAATCATGAAAAAAAAGAAGACTTAACTGCCTACCCTTTACCCTCACCAAATCTTGAAATGTACGATAATAGTCTTTTCTGGATTCAATATCACAAAAGCTGGTTTCATTCACTTAAATTTCTGATATCAACTTTATAAATCTATTAAAAAATAAAAATTCTCCTTTATTTTTATATTAAAAAAATGTAATTGACTTTTTATAATATCGTTCTCTGTCAATTAAGTTAAACATTGGATTAATCAAAACTTTTTTTCCTATAAAATATCGATACTTAACGTATTATCGCAACCTATTGGAGACATTATATGAAGCGAAGCACATGATTGCCAATTCAGAGCACATGCAAAATTGGGGATGCCAACTTGGCGAATTATCTTGAACGTTGGCGATTTTTGCGATAATAAGTACCAAATTTTCCATGGGCAAAATTGATTTTTTAAGAAATTAAATTCAGGCACTATTTTTAGAGGAATAAAATGAAATAATATTTGCTCATATGTATATTTTTCTGTGTTTTATTTAGCAACAACCAAAGTATATGTAAAATGACTCTCTCGCACACAATTGTTTACAGCATTCTTTTGAAATTGTTTTCCTTATATCACGAGTTTTTTTTTTCTGCTGATTTATATTATTTTAAACTCGAAAAGTTTTGCAGCTTGAATACTTATGTATTAATGATATTATTTGCATATATCTATGTCTTTCGGCAAAAAAAGATAATTTGCATTTTAGAATGATACAAGAATATACAGTGGACCCCAAAAGTGTTCGTACACTTGTAATTTCCTATAAAATTCAATGTTTTCGACTATTAAAAAATAATATATTGGATTTGTAATTTTTTATATATTAGCTGCAACTTGTTCTTAATTGAATGACACAATCAATTTTTTAAAAATTGGATAACTATTAGTTTTAAAAATTAATAATAAAAAAACTACTAAAAATTACGCCACAAAAGTCTTTGTGCACATTAAAAAAATCTCAACCTAGCTTTAAATATTGTATTTCTTTCTTAATTTAGTAGGATATCTTTTAGTATCCACTACAACTTTTGAACGTCTTGGTATAGATTTGATCAGTTTTTTGTAATTCCTGAACCGTTTTTCCTCCATGCTTCTGTGATTATTGTTTTTACTTCACATTATGTGTTTATATGTTATGTTTTCGTTTTTAAAGAAAGTCAAATTCTCTGTAAATATGTTCTACTAGACTAAATAAAGTGATTGAGAAGATGTTTTCAGACTTTGGGGACAGCTGGAGTTGGCAGTTGGGGACAGTTGGACATTTGGAATCTGGAGACACCAGCGGCGTACATTGAGGGCAGTGCACTTAGCGTCATTATCCTGTTAAAAAATGAAGTCGTCTCCAATATCCAAATTTTGAGCGGATAATTTAAAATTTATCCGTAAAATATTTAAATAGAGCTCATGATTTCCAATACTACCAAAAAATACCAAATTACCTAATTCTGAAGTCAATTTTTATCACCACGCAAGAGCACCTCCACCTCCATGGTTCATTGATCCATCTAGATTCTTGGGATTACGTTTCAGAAAATTCGAAACTGACAGCAAATTGATTGGGATGACAGGAAACTAAGCATGTTTGGTTCCGATGTGTATATAATAAATTGGTCTCCAAAAGTTAAGGAACAACATGTTTTTCGAAACTCACCGTA
>BMAV01009618.1:299517-320294 GCA_019973955.1 Trichonephila inaurata madagascariensis | reverse complement strand
TCAATTCATTTGCATATTTGGTGTAAGTCGAGATGTTCTTGCAAGTTAATACTATAATAAGGCATAAACTCTGATTATAAGTCTTGAACTTGTACTGAAACTGACCTGATTTCAAATTTGAAGATATAGAAGCTTTATTTTTTTACAGAAGGTTATGCATAGTACGTCAATCCTTCATGTAAGACTATTACATGCATTCGTTTTTCTTGGTCAATCGAATCTCTTAAGATCCGTAAATTTTCCCAACATTTGAAATTTGTTAACAACTTTATGGATAGCTGCTTTGCTTTGCTCAAATATTTCAAGTTCAGAAAATCCAACGCTACGCAGAGTCGACATCTCTTACTTCTTTAACACAAACTTGTAGGACGAAACAATTGCTAATTCAAAACTTGATCAGCTGTTAAGTACACGTATAAAGAAAATATTAATAAAAATTGTTATTCTTTTATCCTTTGAAGGAAATGCAAGAAAGATTGGAAGACGTATTATAAAGTTGATGAACTTGTTGATTGAATTTTTAGAATGGGAAAAATTGCTTTGGAAAATGTACTGATATTGTAAAAGTGGTAACAGGCGAAAATATTATTTTAAAGGATTTATTAAAGCTTCTGGTAGTGATCATATAGCTTTAAAAAATTTCTTAATCTATCGTGTAATCTTCGTCAAAAAATAAGAAAAATAAGGGGAAAAAGCCTGGAATTGAAAGTAAAGCTTTAGAATGCTGACAAAGTTATAACCTATTGAAAGGAAGCTTTGATCTCAACAGCTGTTTAATTTCCCATCTCTACAAAAAAATATTAACATAGAATATAAAAATTTTCAAAAAGAATTTTGTTATTAAAGGTCGAAATTAAACTTTTAGCCCCTATACCCAAAATTGATCTTGTTGCTGTTTTCAAAATGATTTACAATTTTTAAAGGTGTGGTAGTTTTTAAATATTTTTGAGAAACAAAATAATTTTAACTCATTCCTTCTAAGGAAATATTAATTATATATTTACTTTTTTAATGATGACTTTCAACCTATTAAAAAGATCAAAATATGGAAGAACAGGAAAGGTAAAATATTCATTCGAGATGTTTTCGACTATTGAAAACTTTACAATTGAAAACAATAATTGCAAACGTTTTAGTGCTATAAAATTATTAATATAGACAACTCATAATTCCTAGCAGCTTAGTTTTGCAACTACGTTACTTCTATTCTTGATTTCAAGAGTTATCTTGGATTAAAAAACCATTTTTGATTACTATTAATAGTATTAAGTAACTGCCACGTAAAGCTTAAGAGATGAATTTGCTTAACTATTTAGTGACTCTTTAACGAGAGTTTAATTCATACCACTCAAAACAATTTTTTTATTACATTCTGGATCTCAATAAAAATCAAATTTCCTACTACTTCTGAAATACAATAAAATGTTCTGTTGCCATTTCAGCGGGACATATTTATATGAAAATATTTATCAGCTTTGACGCTTATTATATATAAACTCAAACATCGTTAAAAGTTGCAAATCTTTTAATATGCCTTACAATAAGAAATTTATCAGAAATTGCACCGAGATTAAATTAAGGTATCCGACTACGTTTGGAACCATGATTTTGCAAAAGCGTATAAATAGGTAATATTTATGATATTTAGTGTCACTTAGATTAGAAAATGTATATAAATTTTTTTAAAGAATATTACAATAAAAAATTATTTAAGTACAATATTTTGACAAAACATGAGCATAGAATGACCCATTTTCAAAATATTCTCATTTTGGGAAAAATGCTTCTATTATAATAATATTTTGCCTGTATATAGCTCATACCTCTGTACAGAGGCTCAACTAGAATTTTTGAAATATATAACTTACAAGTGGGTTTATCCATGTTTTACGGCAACGGAGGGGAGAAATTTTAAGAAAAAAAACGCCGATAATTATTTAAATTGGTTGTAACCCTGAAAATAATGTGAATTTTTCAGAAAAAAAATGTTCAGATTCTCTGGAGAAGTCTTTACTTTATATAAGCACACACACACAAAATATTATTTTTGAAGCAATTTTTTAAAAAGAACATTTTGAAAAAAGGTTATTCTAAGTTAATGTTTTGCCAAAATATTGTATTTAAATAAACTTTTTTGTCAAAATGTCCTTACAGCAATTTTATACATGTATTCTAATCTAAGTGACACTAAATATGAAAATTATCCATTTATGCGCTTTTTTTAAATCACGGTTCCGAACGTAGTCGGATGTCTTAATGGTGCTACAAAAATGAAGCAAATCCATTTTACCAAAAATGGATTTTATATCATTTCGTTTTGCATACTTGAAACAAATCCTAAAACTATTTTTTCCACTTGAATGTTATTTAATAAAAAATTATTTAGGATTGGAAAATGTTTCTTATTAAGTATTTTTATTTCACATTTAATATTTAAAATAACGAAACATTTTAGATGATAAAATGGGGGTCATAAGTGAAAAAAAAACTTTAAAAACCGCTGATATTTGTATTAGAATGATCATTATCTAACTCTTTGTTTACATAATAAGTACATTTCTCGAAAAACCGCATTTTATGTGTAAAAAAAGAGACTGTATTCGTATAGTAAAAAGAGAGCGAAAGTTTAGTAAAGTAAAAAGAGATAGTATACTATAGTAAAAAGGGAGCACTTTTAGCTAAACCATGTAAGGCGAAATAAAAGAAGTTATTTAATTTTAAAAAAATGCGTGTACAAATGTGATGAAAGTACAACTGAGGGTATAAACTTCCTATTGACTTTTATATATTTTAAGCTGTATTTTTTACACTTAACATTAATATTAATTTAAAAATAAAAATAAAATTATAAGCGGATGGATATTGCCTCATGAAGGCATAAAATGAATTAAAAATACTGGAAATATCTTTTTATGGTGATGAATCGAAATTTCTGTTATCACATTAGAAAGAATTATTACATTCTCTATGCTTGACTTCAATGAAGAATTTTGTCTCGTGATGACGTTTCGAAAAAAATTATTGTTTTCAGTAATATTTCCTGCATTAGTATTCTTTATCTTAATATATGTTATTTAGAACGAACCCTCCCCTACCCCCATATATATATATATCTTTGTATCTATCAAAATAAATCTACAGATCATGTTGGATCATTTTAGGGTGCATTTGGACCACTGCTGAAACGTATTTTTAGATTTGTACCAAGTTGCTTTAACTGCCAGGGGTCTCATGGGTGTAATTTTTTTTCTCTAGACCTGAAAATATAATCTATTTTCGATTAGATATAATTCTTTGAGGTTAAAATTAAATAATCCAATTCGATTACAAGTTATTTATAAAGGAATAAGGTTTCAAAAAAGTGTAAAATGTTTAAAATGTGTAATCCTAATTTTAAAAATTATAAGCGCATGATATTTTCTAAAATAGTTGCTCTACTTACTATCATTAAGTTGATTTAAAGTTAAATACATTCTTATAGCACCGTAGCATTTTTATATAAATATAATAATAAATAATATTTTTTTATAAAAATAAAAAAAATATTAAAAAAATATTTTTCTTAAAATTTTAGAATTTATAAAAAAAATCTTTGAAATAAAAAAGATATATGACTCTAAAATTAAGTAGGATTTAAAGAGTATGATACATTTTATATAGTTATATAAAGTTTTATGCATCAAAAGCTACTATTTTAAAAAATATCATGCACAACGTAAAATTTACTTATTATTCCTTACAGATATGTTCCTTATTTTTTCATATTATTATAATTTTTAGAACTATGATTATATTTTAAACATTTTACCCTTTTTTAAAACCTTATTCTTTAAAAAAATAACGCAAAAAATAATCTTATTTAATTTTAACTTCAAAGAACTATATATCGTTGAAAATCGTGTATATTTTCAGCTGTCGAGGCAAAATTAATAATCCTGTGACACCTTAAAAATCAAAGTAGCAGTTAACAGAAAATTTCAATGTTATATCTTTTTGCAAATCAGCGATCCTGAGACTCTCGTTATAGTTAATCAACCCTGTAAAGTAAGATCTCTAACCGAATTATATATTTCAAAACTGTGTAAAAAATATTTGTGTGTGTGTGTGTAAATTCAAATATTTGTTTAATGTTGAAATTTAGTTTAAGTATTTAGGATATTTATTACATTTCTGTGAATAAAATGAAAAAAAGTATTAATATACGAAGATACTATTTTGGAAGACAATTTTTCTTGATATGATGCGAAAATGCAAATTTAAACAGATAAGTTTTCTCCAGAAAAAAAACTGACTACTACATCTTTATAAATCGTCTCTTTAACAATTAGCTGTCAGCAAAAGTACTTCCAAAGGTATATACCATCCTTTACCGAGAACGTAAAAAAAATTAAATTCCAAAGTATAAACACTGAATATATTTCACCACATGTCTCATTTTCATAAATTATGATTACAACAGTAACTGGATGGTAAAATAAAACAGGCAGCGTATTAAAAAGAACAAAGTTCATCCAAACTTTACTGTCTATCTTGTATGATTTGTAATGCAGTAGGGTATTCTTTCTTATTCGCTTAATATATGTTTTGAATAAAACGCACTTTCCGCGTTCGCTAAAATTCCTTTTAGGGCTCGAAAAAAGAAAGATAAATTACTTCACTTCGGTGCACATTGTCTTCTATATGCAAAATGTTTGCCAGAAAAAAAGAATTCTTCATCTTTCCAAGATGCATTTAATTCTGTCTAAAAAAATAACTTTAAAATTACTTTCGCGTTAGCGATACTTTCTTTACATATAAACTTCCATAGGTGTTCTCTCGCAAGAGAATTTACAAAAATTATAACAAATGTTAGGGGAGACGCATATACACGCTGAATCAACAAAAAGTATCTTTTTCCTACTTTTACAATCTAGATGTGTAATTAATCTAAGACGCTTCTCACTCTCTTGGTAAATTTTATGCTGTTGTTTAACCCCCTCTCCCTTCTGACAAACATCGTCGCTGATTTGTAGAAACGCAGTAAAAATTGTCGCATACATATCTAACACACGCTGTTAATGGAAAAGACTCTCTTGTTTCTTTTATCACTGCAATATATCACTTTTATTCATTTTCTTCTTTTTCTTCGCAGAAAATTTGAATCTAATTATAAAGAAATTTAAAATATTTCATGGAAAAAAAAGTGTGTTATACATGGTCTGGGATGGGTAATTACTTCTGAAAAGGGATCCGTTTCAAGAAGAAGGTATATTTGTAATGTTAACGGAGCTATGAATATTGATTTGAAAGGGAAAAAAAATTGAGAGAAACAAATTACGTTATGTAAATGCACAGGATCTAGAAAAACCTTAGATTGCTAGTTCGTGTAATTATTGCGCATGAAGAAATGTAAATTTTTGTTTCTTTGATATGTACTTGTTAAAAAAATTGTATTACAAGAGAAAGCATTATAATTATGTTTATAAGAGAATAAAAATTTTTTAATTCCTGCTACTCACTCGTTGAAATGAAAACAATGCAGTTTTTTTTGGAAATATATATTTTGAAGCAAACTTTAAATATATTTTTATTTAAGGCTATCTTCGGCTAATGTTAAAGAATAGGAGCAAAATTCTGAATATTTTTTTAGATGTAAAAGTACTCAAACATTATAATATTATATTATGGCTACACTGTCCTGTAGAGAATCGCTTGTTTTATCATACTACTCATTTTTATCCGAGTTGTGTATGACACATTTTTTTCTTTTATAAAATGTGTTTTGCCTTTTTTTCCCCTATACCGTAATGTTAAATGAGCTATCCCTTCACATGTTAAAAGGAAAAACTAATTATTTGTGAAATGTTTTCAAATTTTAAAAACACTGTATTTTTAAAAAATGCGCGAGTTACAATGTCACAAATTTTTGTAAAAATGGAGGCATTTTTTTCTGTCCAAAAATGGGCTCCGCGTCACGCTCTCATACATATGGCGAAACGAGCCTTAATAGTTTTGCAAAACAAGAAATGTTATTCTATTTTCTTTTACCCTTTATAGGGCCATTTTTTTTAGTAATGTTATGTTAAAATATTTTCAAAATCAAAATTGATTTATCAAAAAAAAAATATTACTTATTACTTAACATTAATTTGATTCTTAAGAACATTTTTTTGCCATGAAGTATTTTCCTATCGCTATCTGGAAGCTATTCAAAAATAGGACTTCTTATGTTTTGAATTTCTTTTGATATTGCATAATATTAAGGTGACCAATCATTGCCATTTAGGGAGGACAGTCTTTTTTTTATAGATCCTATCCTTCCTCAAAAAGTGTCCTCCTACTTGTCCTCCTTTTCAATACTTTAAAACTAATCTGTTTATTTCTATTCAGAGATGCCAAGCCGAATTGTTACGCATCTGTTTGCAGAAATTAGAACACTGAATGTATTTTTAAAATCTGATAAATTAGAATAATGGGAAAATCAAAACATGTTGAACTTGATGTATGAAGGGTGAAAATATTTAACCACTTATATTAAACACATTCCATATGAAAATTCAGTTATTCTTATTGAATTTACTTTGTGCTGCCCAGGAACAAATACAGCAGTGGAAAGAGTTTTTTCAACTGGCATCGGTTTTCGAGCAAGTGAGAAGTCAAAAATGAATAATAATACTTTATAAATATAGTTGCAGCATTTACCGTAAAATTCAATATGAATTATATTTCTTGCTTCGAAATATTAGGAAATGACATATGACAAAAAATAAATAAATAAATAAATACATAAACGTTCTACGGAAAAATATTCGATTAAGTAAAGAATTAAAAGGATCAAAGAGTAATTAATGTATTTTTGTTTGTGTTAATAAAATATGTCATACTTTTACGTTGAAATTTTTTCTTAAATTTTTCGTCTTCTTTTCATTGTAAAAAAGAAGTGGTCTCCTTGAGGTATCCGACTACGTTCGGAACCGAGATTTTGTAAAAGCGTATAAATGGATAATATTTATGATATTTAGTGTCACTTAGATTAGAAAATGTATATAAAACTGTTTTAAGAATAGTATTACAATAAAAAATTATTTAAGTACAATATTCTGACAAAAAGTGAACAAAGAATGACCTCTTTTCAAAATATTCTCATTTTGAGAAAAATACTTGTATTATAATAATATTTTACCTGTATATAGTTCAGACCGCTGTATAGAGGCTCAACTGGAATTTTTAAAATATATAACTTAGAAGTGGGGTTATCCATGTTTTACGACAGCAGAGGAGAGGAAGTTTAAGAAAAAAACGCCGATAATTATTTCAATTGGTTGTAACCCTGAAAATAATGTGAATTTTTCAAAAATCCTAGTTCAGTCTCTCTGGAGGAGTCTTTACTTTATATAAGCACACATACAAAATATTATTATTATAGAAGCCTTTTTATAAAAGGAGAACGTTTAGAAAAAAAGGTTATTCTATAAGTTAATTTTTTGCCAACGTATTGTATTTAAATACATTTTTTTACTGTAGTAATATTCTTAAAACAATTTTCTATACATTTTCTAATCTAAGTGACACTAAATATCATGAAAATTATCCATTCATGTTCCTTTTTAAAATCACGTTCTTGAACGTAGTCGGATACCTTAATTATATGATACTTGTAAAATATGACTTTTAAATACTAAAATCTACAAAAATATTATAAATTATTTTTATTTTTTGTTAAAATACATATGAATTTATACATATTCCTTTCCATAAAATATCAGGCAACAGGAATCAATATATAGTGGGACATTGTACAATCTTATCTAGTTGCTTTTGTAGGGAACAAAGGGCAAAAGTCTGTATGGTTTTCTTATAGTTGGCGTATGGTTACCAACTTTAGTAAATCGTACGTCACCTGGAACAATTAGTTATCCTGCTAATTAGGAAATTTACAGATTGTCCTTTGCGTTTACGGCTTGAAAACTAGAAATCAGTTGTCTTACTAGCTGAGGTTGAAAATGTAATTGGACTTGAGGTCCCAAATTTCTTCTTACTTTACAGAGAATGAGGACCACCCTTCTCTAAACTCTTCCATTTCATATCTTTGTCGAAGTTGATTAAAGTGATCAACATCTCCCATAATCACATTATATCGTTGGTGAAAAGATTGTCTCCCGTCGACACTTTAAATAAATTAAGTTAGTGGCGGGTAAACTTCTAACGACCTTATAATGGATTAAACGTAAGAGAATAAAACTTGTTAGATTTCCGTTACTCAATTCGTTAAAATTAAAACAGTACTGATTTTTTAAAAAATTAATTAGTTTAAAGGAATTTTTAAAATAATTTTTTTCACTTTCTTTTTTATAAAACAAATGTTACTATACTTTATTTAAATGCTAGAAAATAAAACTCGATTTGATGTTATTCGTTCAATTTATTAATTTTCGTTGATGATTTTCAATTGTGTAAACGAAAAGAAACTCACACGCAAAGGTTTGAAGAAAGGCAATTTATAGATCTTACATATTGCATGACTTTACTTAGGTGTAATATTAATGAGTTTTTCATTAACAGCTTTTTAGCCATTATGGATTTTTTTTCCTGTGTTGGACACTAATTAGTTTAATTTCTTCTGAAAAAACTTCTAAGAAAATGTTTAGTTCCCTTTTCATACGTTTTTCCTTGTAAATTATAAATAAAGCGTTGAAGGTTAATAGATTCTTACAAAAAAAAAGTGTCATGATATTTATTAAATAAAGAACCAAACCATTTGCAAATTTTCTCTTTATTGGATGGTGAGAATATAAATGAAACATGTAAACGCTGAAGTTACATGAGAAAAGAATTTCACACTATTTGATGCCTCCTTTACACATTTTTCTGAAATGAATACGATCAACGTACGTACACCATTTTAAATTGTAAAGTAGACTTTGTAACAAATTGCAGATGGTTTGAATATTAAATATCTAATTATTGAAAGCTATTTCGCAATTTTTTATCATTAATTTTGAGAAATGTTCAGAATTTTTAAAATTCTCACTGCTCTAATTCATTCGTATAATGATGAAGCAAAGTACACATCACCAACATAATATCTCCATGTGCTGTAATGTCTTTATATAATTACACATACAGTATCTTTATATAATAACCAAGTATTATCTCTATACAACCACCTAAGTCTTATCTTCATACAGTCATTAATGTATTATCTGTATAGTTATCCACGTAGTTCTCAAAGAGAGAGAGATCTGTATTTGCACTCGTAATACTTCTGTAATTACCCGTGTAATGCTTTAATTTAAATTAATATATTGTTATATCGGCTCTATACGATGTGAGGTTAGGATTTCTACATCTCTCGGATATTTACAATATAAATCTTATTATACATATATCTTCGAATTCGTTTCGTATCTGTCAAAGATTGTTCGTAAGAAATGACACGGATATGAATACTTTTTTTTAATTATGCGATCCTCAAGATGCCGGGATGAGAAAGTGAATGGTCAAAAACTGATTTTCGTTTCGTTATATAATATACTATTATTGATAGTATGCTGTGTATATTTAATAATTAAATAAACAGAATCCAATCTCGCATTAACAATGGCCTTTTTTAATTCCTCTAGATTTAGTTCACACTCTCTCTCTGTATAAATATATATAAATAGATATATCTAGTTCAAATTTTCAATCGTTAATAAAATATTTTCTATTCATCCATTCAAGTTCAAATGCATTTTTTAAAACTTGAAGTGGATGACACTTGATGTTAATACAGTTTTTTTCAAATATTAATTCATTAATTGGATTAAACAATAATAGATAGAAATAAACAAAAATAATAGTCCAACAGCATATACAGAAAGGAAAAACGTTCGTTGTGTCTCTCCAGCGCAACGAATATCGCGTTGGACTTTTAATCTGAAGGTCGTGGGTTCGAATCCCCCCTTCGATGGCCTATCTTCTGAGAATGTGATTTCTTTTTTACAATACTATTTTATTATAATAATTAAATCTAATTAATGAATAAATATTAACAAACAAAAAAAAATAGTTCAACACCCTATATAGAACGGAAAAGGGAAAATTGCAAGGGAAATCCCTTTTTACTTTGTAACTTAATGGTTCAATTCTTACAGATTTATATTAATTGCAAATATTTCATAAAAAAGTAAATAAAATAAAAATTTTCTTTGTTGACCTAAGAAGGAATTGACTTAATTTTTTTTATATATTACTTGTTTAACGGATGAATAGATAATTATTTATCTTCTCTAAAAAAAAAGAGAAGAGAATTAAAGAAGAGAATTTAAGAAGAGAACGAGAGGAACAATACAACACATTGTGTGCATTATCATAACCTTAGACATTTTTGAAGCACTTCAAACTATTTTTTGAAAATTTACTGTTCTCAAAATTCACAAAGGTGTTAGTGTATGGAATTGTTTCAGAGGAAAAAAAAAATAAATAAAAAACACCGGTATTTTTCTTACTTTTTTTTTAAAAAGTTCAGTATGGATATCACCAATATTTTAAGTGTTTTGTTAGTTCTGAGATTTATTAATTACTCGAAAACATTTTAAGGTATCCGACTACACTAAAATCATGATTTTTTTCAAAAATTGACAAATTTTTTATGACTTTATTTTATAGGTCATCTTTTTAGCTTAATAACAATACCAAGTTTTTTTATTTTCTCTCGACTAGAACAAAAACTACAAGCGTTTTAGTAAAAGCAGATGCCATAACTTTACACAAGATGTCAAACTTTAAAATGCGTTTTACTCGATATGTTTTTTTTTCGAAAAACTCAAACGGGGACAGTGATTGCTCAAAAAGTTTTGAAAACAACTGGCTGAAATTTTTTGCTTATGCTCTGCATAACAGTAGAAGAATTTTGATCTTCAGATTTATCAATCACTGTTTTATTTAAAAATTTGCAGTCCTTCATGTGAATGTAATCAATGTTTTTTTAAGCAATTTCGTACAATCACTAAGATAAAGTGCTCTAGTTTTTGTATAAATTAAAATATCTCTTATCCTAAAGGTCACTTCAAACAGGAATAACAAGGTAAAACAAAAAAATTAAAAAATTGAGAATTTGTTCATAAAATCTTTGTTATGTAATGTTAATTATGTTAAAATCCCGTTTATGTAATTTTTTGTACATTTTTACTAGTTTTTTCCCATTTTAATAATAATAGATTTTTTTCTTTTATCAAGTTTAGAATTTTTTCCTTAAAATATGTTAAATAAATAGAAAAAAAAAATCGCCATATCTCCATTTTTTCAAAAAAAAAAGTTGTCGCAAGTAGTTGGATACCTTAATGCACTTTTAGATAGTATTGCACATTTTTGAATAGGTGGGTATATTTGATTTTTGCTATTTGGTTCTTAAAATTTCTTTTCCATTTGCATATTATATCAATAAACCATTTGCATTATTTAGCAAACTTTTTAGTCGAAAGTTTTAAGAAAGGTTATACATGAACAGGAAAATGGAAGAACAATAACAATAATATTAGGTTAAAACAAATTATTATAAAAATAAATACAATATGAACTTTAACATAAGATTAAATATTAAATTAATACAAGTTTAAATACAACATTCTCAACAGCTTTTATTTTAGAAATATAAATGACGGAACAATTCACTAACAAACCTTTCCAAAATCTAAATCTTTGAACAAATTATGTAATAAAATCACAATTATTCAAATAATTATTTAATTAATTGTATATAATTTGAATAATATATTTACAGTTTAAAAATACAGAGTGTATCAAAAGTTCCTTTAATCTTTAGAAATTCATAAAAATAAATTATAGTTTAAAAAAAAACTATAATACTCGCTTTTATAGTTAATCCAGCTAAAAAGTAAAAATAACTCTTAATATAAGAATAAAATGATTAACGAGAAAATTAATTACATTGTGGTAAAAGCGTGGGGTACTCTATATTAATTGTTATAATTTCTTACAAGATATATTCCGAAATGTAGAGTAAATGTACAAATGCAGTTCAAAGCCTATAAACCACACTTCTTTATCAAAATTTCTTCCTTTTTTACGAATTTTCAAAATTTTAATCTACTTTTACACTTAGTGTATTAATTCAATCATATTAAAACGAATCATTCAAGGTTACTTGAATAAATTCTCATACAAAATTATTCTAATATGATATATAGTTTATTCACTTGAAAATAATTAAGCATTCACGAATAGAGTTCTTAAACCAAGAGTAAGACAGACAGAGAAATTCTGCATTGAATTAATGTAAACTAGATGGAGAATGTGATATTTTTATCAATACACAAGCTGTGGATTCTTCTCATTTATCTCTCCCCCTATCTTATGCAAATAATGAAACGGCGGTAAAACTTACTCCACAGGAATCTCACGAATGGCAAACATAATTAATATAACATGAGAAACTTTTCATGTGGTACTCTTTCAAAATGATGCATTACGAAAGATTTTTAGAAAGTTAGAAGATAATGTAAGGTATCTAGCTTTCTAATTGAACATATTATATTGATCATAATAAACCTGTAATACATTGTTCTTAAATTATACCAAAGAGTATGCCGAATATGTTTCAAGAACGATTAAATACTTTTTTATATTTCTAATGGGTTGAGGATTGGTGTTTTACCATTGCAGACCTAGTACATTCCCCAGAAGCTTGTACCTCTCTTTTTTAGTACGGCACCATATAGGCGGATACCAATCGCCGCAGAAAGGATAAATATTGAAAGACGAATTTTACTCTTTACACTTTCAATATTATTTTAAGTGATATAAATTTAAAACGTAATAAAAAAATGTGATTACACGAGTATTGTATTTTAGAATTTAAACTTTTTACTTTTCCATATAGCTTTTAAGCATTGATAATTAATATTTTAGTGTATCTTGAGTATATATACGTAAATATATATCTTGAGAACTATTGGCCGTTGTAGCTTAGTAGTTATGGCAGTGCTTCGCTAAGTTTCAATATTTGTGACCCAGTATTTAACCTTAATTTTCATCGCGCCCCTCTTCCATACAGAACTATGTATTTAATTCAAATATACTATACTTAGACACTAAAGCTACAGTACGACTTTAACCTCTTAAGTGCCACCAGTTTATATTAATGTCTCGCTCATCCAAAGCGTTAATTGCACCGGACGTACATATACGTCTATCCGAAGTACGATCTTCTCTGTGCACTGCTATCCATAAAATTATTCCGAAGGCTTTGGAATGCCATAAAATGATCTTGAAAGTGTTGGTGAATAGACGAATATAACTTACTTATTTCAAAGAATTTACTTTTTTTATTTTATTCCTTCTCTCCCCCCATATACAACACAGACGCGCGCCTACGTGGAAAATATTGGCATTGGAAAGCAAATCACGTAACTTTTAATCGGCAGTTAAGGGATTAATTATAAATCGTACAAAAAATTATCAAGATAAGTTTTCATTTTTATATATGACAAAGCCCACGGGGGCACTGGTAATTATTAAACTTTTTCTTAATTTATAGTATTGTTAAATTAATTATTAAATACATTGTACTGTACTGATACATTTATAAGTGTATTATATCAGTGTAAATGTGCATTTTATTTTTTATTATGTCAGAATGTATTTTGATTGTTTACTTTCAGTAAATTAATAATTTTTTAAAATAATGTTTTGTTTTCGACTTTTCAATATGCTCGCGCCCCCCCTCAAAGAGTTATCACGCCCCCTAGTGGGGCGGGCCCCACAGTTTGAGAAATTCTGAGTTATGTTCAAGAACTCGTGAACAGCGTGCCATGAGATTAAATCCTAGTACCATTAAATATCCACCGTGTAGGGGGGCTGATCCATAGTAAATCTCTCAAGACTCAAATTCCTTCCTTTGGCAAGGTAGGTTGGAGAAGGTGTCGTCATTGTGGCATGACCGTGGTTTAAAATCATGAGGTCCGTCGCCAATAACCCTCGTATTGACTTATAGTACGACGTTAATATACACTTACTCTTTTCGAGTATTATTATGTATTAAATTGAAAAATTCATACAAAGGATTAAAGTAATTTTTTTTGTAGGAATTCTTCCTATTTTCTTGTATTTAAAATAGATTTGTATGGTTATAGTTAGTTACCTGAGGAAAAGTTGTGCATAAATCAGCGTGTTGCTCATATAATGAACATTATAAAGCAAATAGTTACTTTGTAAAAGAGACTAAAAACCTCTTATAAGTTACATTTAATTTATTTTTAAAATAAATTCTGTACACATTTATTTATTTGACACAAGTTAAGTCAATGTATTGTTTGAAAAAAAAAAAGTATTTAAAAAAAAAAACATGGTTATTAACCTGTCAAGCACGATCATACACTAATGTCATATGAAAATTGCAACACCATGAAGGAGTCATCTAAATTCAACGGTACTTGGAAAAAAATGCAAAGCAATTAAGATGGGAAAATGAATAGAATAATAAAGCAATCCCCCCCGTACATATGAGTTGAGAAAAATTCTCCAAGTATAAAAAGTTCTGTAAAGATTCATAGATATGTGTATCATCGTTCGACTGCTAGTTTTAATTGATTAGAAATCAATATGCCTCAACAGAAATGTGGAGTGCTATAGAAGTATCACACACAAATGGAATTCGGAAGGTGACTAATGATTGTTTTTTTTGGGAGTGGACTTTCGTATCATTAATTTCTAGGCCATTTTGGAAGAAACCTATTGTGTACTGAAGAAGGCTTTTATATTCCGACCAATACTTAGATGGATAATATCTTACTGAGATACCTATCCAGGAGTGTGTTGTAGGAAGAGTAGCATCTCGAGATACACACAAATTCTTTGATGTAGATGCTGTGTTTAGGGTCTCAACAATTTGGAGAAGGTGGGATTGCACAAGATATCTCAAAACACCAGGCGCTCATCCAGTATGAGGATAAATAAAGCATTCCCACTACAATCCGCTCAGTAATTCATCTGTGTTGCACTAGACGAATATACATTTACAGTTCAAATTGCAATAGAAGCACATATTTGATATTTTAGCTTGTTGTAGATCAGCGCGCTATTGTCTGTGTTGGTGTATCCATTATAACTGGAGATGTCGGTGAATCAGCATCAATTTAATCCTTCTACGCAGTCCGTGTTGTAGCAGACTTCGACAAAGAGTGAGAACAGAAATCGATTCATTTGTGGACGTGCTTTAATGTTATGCCAACGAACAAGATGTTGAATGTAATGTCGCCGCTATGTGAAGATAGTAACTAAAATCCCATGGAGATATTATTTTACCTGGCTCACTGTCGGGGTTTCGGTTTCCCATGGTGCATCTCTTTTTAAGCATACAACACTCTTGTGACATATTTACTAGACGTTATTGCCTGATACTAAAATAGATTCTTAGGGAAGTTGATCATGAAGTCTTCTTCGAATTTCGTTAATTCCTCGTATGACACTTTACGTTTTTTGGTGAGTCACATTGACTAACAGGAGTCAAAGACAATACACTTATTTGAAAGACTGTTTACAGTGCTTTTTATTCACGTCTCGAATGAAAGTTTAAAGAATATTTTTATCCACATACCTTATCGCTTTATTATTGTTTTTGCAGATCCCCAAAGGCCATCAAGGCTAGATTATGTGTATGATATTACACACCCGTAAAAATCTAGATGGATTGGAAATAAGATCTTGTGAGAAAACCCCAAACAGTTGAGGATATGATTAAGGGAGTTTTGGTTAATTTAACACAGTGTAGATTGGAAAAGACTTGGTTCAATTCGAGTAAATCAGGTATCGAAGATGTCCATTGGAAAAGCGAGTCAAAGTTGGTAAAGTTCGCTAGTCCCTGCTGCAATGAAATACCGAAGAACCTCCCAGATAAATAACCTGATGCAGTGATGCATTGTGATGGAGGCTTTATGTGTACATTTTAATTTGAAATATAGCTCCATAGAAGCCCAAGGGGTCGAGTACTTTAAGGTGGATGGTCAATAAAAACCGATGACTTTTAGCCAATTTAGTACGTGTTGTCTCGTTGACCGATATATACAAAGAAATGTATCTAAGTAAATAACTTGCATTTTTAGATGATCGCTCTTGAATTCTAATTAAAACATATTTTAACCTATTTACAGGTGACATTAGTTTTACATGATTTTGTGCGGTATTTTAATTTTCAAAAACAGAGAGTATTGTGATTAAAATCTGTCTTACATTTTCATGCTAATTGTTTTAAATTTCTTTTAAAAGGATACATTTAACGTGACCCAAAATATCAAAAATGTTTTGGAATTTTTCTTCCGATCGTTCATTGATTGTACAATTATATTACAGATTTATTGAGGTTAAATTAAAGTTCGCGAAATTGACTTTTTTGAGATAAAAATTATGAAATTACTTGATAAAAATTAACTTAATTTTCTAAGACTACATTGCCAACAAATTTGTTTTTCCCATTTTACAGTTTAAATTTAGTAGAATAAAAAGTTAATTGCAATAAGTTTTAATCAATTTAGTATAATGCTTTTCTAATACTACATTTATATGTATTGAAATTAAGCAGGGTACTAAAGTTTAGCTCAATATTTCTATTTTTTTTTTTTAAAAATGTTATTTAACTTAGCTTTAATTGAATATTTATATTTTTATTTAATTTATTAGTTCTAATTTTTTTAAGTACTCTCTTTATCGTTTGTTTCATAGAATTCGTTTAAAATTTCTTGGAAAATTCTCTCGCACTTGTGCATTGATTAACAATATTTTCATTAGAAATAATACGTTAAATTTATATATCTTTTTCGTTTCAGACTAACTAAATATAGGTAGAAAAATTTATTTCATTCTTTTTCAAGTAATTTACGAAATAGGTTTTTTTTTTTCTTAAGATAAACTTCAATTTTAACACCTCGTAGCACTCGTTAACATTTTTCTCCTCTTTTCGTACTAGAAATCTATATTCTTCTGTAATCGATAGATGGCGCTAGCATATTAAATAAGTTCAAACGATTTCCTAAATTCTTTTTTCCTCTTTATTCTCTTTTAAAGTAAATGCGAATTTAACTTCCACATGTAATTTTCTTCTTGCATAGAACATTTTCTAAAGCACCATAAGGTTTAAGCGTTTGAAAGCAATACCCGCTGTTTTAAAATCTGTTTTCATGGAAACGAATGCCTTTTTCGAAAATTGATTTTCCTTACTCATGTTCAACAAGCTTTGCAGGATTTGACACATGATGGATTTTAAATCGCTTATCTGAGAGTTTGATTTTTCTTCAACAAAAATGTCAAAACCTTCAGCTTTGTTTTAAAAGCAGATCTTTGTCATTTATTTTATTTCCGTACGAAAGGAATTTTTTGAAAGCATCAAAATAAGATTGAAAATATTCTTCCCTAAAGTTAATTAACTTCGGAGCTTTTATTTTGGAATGAATTAAATTATACCACTGAGTATTCAGTTTATTTTATCGAGAAATTAAGTTTATATGCCTGAGGGAATGCATAAAATGAGTTCTTAGAGTCAGAAAAATGTGCATGTGTCTTTCATAATATAAAATGTATAAAAATTTTGGAAACCTGTAATGCATTTTGAACAATTTAAAAGTAGTAACAAATACAATGGATATCTTACATTTAGATACATTGTACACATAGTTTATTTTACATTTGGTATGTCCTTGTATAATAAATTATTGAAACTTTTTAAAACAGGCTTATACCCATTAATTTAAATCCATTTTTATCTCAATTTTCTTAAAGATTTTAAAATTCTAGATTTTGAGACCTTATTTAAATAAAAATAGATGTAATGCTTCGTAATTACGAAACTTTTAAATAAATACAAAATTAAAGTTTTTATGCTGTAAGTTTAATCTTTTTTATTTATTTATTTAAAAAAAAAAAACGATATATGACAAAAGTTGAAATGAAATCATGTATGCTTTAACAGGGTTCTCTTACTTCTATTTGCAGCAATTGTGTGTTTAATATACTCGAATTAGATTTCAATAATTTAACAAATTATAAAAAAATTAACTACAAAACTATGTCAGAAATACTAATGTTAGGCAATATATTCTTTGTAGTAATGTGCAATCTCATCTAGCATATTTAAATAAACATTTTTTACTGACACATTTCAAGTCACAATTTGATGCATGTTGAGTATGACTAATTAAAACAATATTGTTAAGAAAACTTAAAATAATTTAATTTAAATTAATTATATTTTATATGTAGTCACATATGGTATAAAAAGTGTTGCAACTGATATATCATTTCAATATTTTGGTTTATTAAATTTAATAACATTTTTACTTGTTACTTTAATTCACCTTAAAATTTTTTTTAATCAACAAATATATTTTAATTTATGATTTTATTTTGATTCCATAATCTTTATTACATGCATACTCAAAGACTGAGTTTAAGGAAATATTATTTTAATTTTATTTTATTCGTACACACATAAACACTTAAATAATAAAAAGTAAAAAAAATTGTGTTTATTGAGAGCTTGTTTCAAAGAAGTATACTTCGTAATAAAATATAATGTAAGGGCTATTCAAATTTGTTTTATCTTAGTAATTACGGAAATAAAGCTCTCTTTTGTGTAATTTAGTAATGGTAAAATCATGTTAAGTACTTTTTTTTATCCATTAAAAGGAACCACATACTTTTATTTTTATTCTCTACAATTTTGAAGAATTTGAAACAATTCATTTAATGGAAGCTTGTTGTTTTTTGAAACAGTTGACGTGAAAGAAAAAGTGTAGTACATTAATATTATTAAAATATATGATTTCAAATTACAAAAATTATAGTATAATTTTTCTATCTTACAGTTAATATAATGTGAAGCTTTTACGAGAATTTTCTTACCTTTCAAAGTAAAATGCTTTGAAAGGATGCTTTGGAATTTTTCAAATAATCCTGTTTTCTTTTAATAAGCTTAATTTTAGACTGAAAGAAGTCAATTTATATTTATAGAATTGCTTAAAAATTACGAATAAAACTTGCAAGTGCTTGTTTTTAACATCGACTAAAAATATTTCGATATTAAATCGACGAGTATTTTGAAAATAAAGCAAGTTGCAATTATCTAAATTGTTTTTCTGGCAGCAAAACAAACATAATTAGTGAAATGTATGTTCTGCATAAACCAAAATACACAGTTGGTATTTTCTTATTTTTTTCGCATTTCAAATAATTTTGAACGTTATTCTCAAAAAAGTCAAAAATAATGGCTCAGTTTTTTAAAACCTTTTCTTGAAAACAATAAACTTGAAAATGCTTTTAAGCTCTTTAGTCCTGAATGGAGGCTGAGAAGCTTTTATTTCACTTTTATTTGAAATGAAATTTTTATTTTTCTAAAAGCTGCCAACCATTTTTGCGTTATTTTGAATTATACTTTTAGGCGCATTTTTCTGCTTATGTTTCAGAAATACATTTTATGGCAGTATTGCTCATAGTTATATGCCATTTAAAATAATTGTCACCTAATTTATATTGCCGGAAAAAAATTCAAAGTACTTTTCTTGTACTATCAAATGTTTTCTACTAATATCCAATTCTAGGACGTTATGCAGAATATATTTTTACACAGTTGAAGGGAATTAGTTTAACCCTTACTGGACTATAAGTTTACTAAGAGTAAGCACATAAGGATATAGCTATTTATTTTAGTTTATTTAGACGTAAAAAAATTATAATAAAATTACGTAACAATGTGTAATTATTTTTGAATCAATATGTCAATTTAATTTCGATCAATGTGCATTTGTTTTAATTTTTTCAAATATACTTCACACTTGCACAAGTTATACCTTATGAATAACATATATTTTTTTCTAATGGGTTGCATATCGGCAACTAAGCCTTTACAGATGCGGCAAGTTTCCAAATATAAAGGACATTTCATGGTGGCACCATTTAGGGGTTGTTTTTGATACCAAATTCCCGAATAGAGCATGTATCAAGTAAGAATAAACATTAATAAAGGGTGTCCGACAAGTATTTCTGCACTTTCAAAAATGAAATGAATTTATAAATAATTATAGATTTTCATTTATGAGTTTTACGTTTCATTAAGAAAATATTTATTTTCTGTTTAATGAAAGGCAAAGTAAATAGTACAATGTATACGTTTTACAAAAATTATCGTTTCAAAGTGGCCTCACTACAAGAACTAGGGCAAGTTGTAGATAGGTTTATCGAATTTAACTCTTCAATACATGTACAGCGTAAATGAGACATCCCCACTCTGGAGTTTAGAATTGAGAAAAAGTTCCCCGAGCTAAGGATGGGAGTAAGTCCAATACCTTGGCCATCTAGATATCTGGATATAACACCTTTTAACTTTTTCTAGTAGGGATGCATGAAAAATATTGTTTACCAATCTCCAACACTGATGAATTGAGAAGTCGAAATACAATGGACGTTCAGGATGTTGATCCTGCAATACTTCATAGAACGCGATCAGAAAATGCTCGTGATGTTTTGCTTGCAATTATTGGTGCGCACATTAAAATCGAGCAATAAAACATTATGAAAGAAATTTTGGTATTTTCATTAAGGAATATAAAAAACCGGATATATATGTGGATATGTTTGCTGCTGTGTATTTTTAATTAGTATTTAAAAGTGTAGTCTTACCATACGGACACTCACTCTACACAATAAATTGGATTAAGTAAGAATAAGAATAAGAATAAAAGAATAAGAATAAGAATAAAAGAATAAGAATAAGAATAAAAATAAAAGAATAAGAATAAGAATAAAAATAA
>BMAV01009618.1:276992-291278 GCA_019973955.1 Trichonephila inaurata madagascariensis | reverse complement strand
TAAATAAGTAAAACTATATTGTTAGTTTTCTTGTTTTATAAGGATCTTATTTGAGGAAACTAATAAGAAGAAACTTGATTTTTCGATAATAAGTAAAACAGCCTTTTACAGATATTTGTAAGCGTTATTGAAACAACTCAATCATTTATAATTTCAAACATCATTCAACGAGGGCAACAGGATAATGAATATCTTATATAATTAATGTTTTCTACATATGTGAATACACAGATCCGATGGACTTAATCAAGAACGAATATTATTCTTTTTTCCCCCTTAAACGTTGACTAAATTTCGAGTTAATTTGCATGTAAGAAGTCTAAAAATATTTAAATATAACAATTTCATCTCCGAACAAAACAAAATGAAATTGTAGTTAAAGAGAAATAACTTTGTTAGATTTTTCTCCTTTTTTTTTATCCGTAAATTATTCAGTTTAAAGTGCTTTGCTCCTTTTCGCCTTTCGAAAAAGTGACTACAATATGTCAAAAGAGAATTTGTGTTGGCAGATAATAAAAATCGCTCTTCTTTCAAAATTGTCAAATATTTCTTCTCACATAAGAGATATTACTCGTGGTGAAGTGTAGACTGGGATGTATATCGTGTAGAAGAAGATGGCTGACAATATCTTATCCAAGTCTAGAATATTAAAACATTTTTAGAACATGTTTGAAATGCACATATGTTTCAACGTTCAATAGGCGTAGAAATTGTTTTAAGTGAAATAAATATTTTACTCCACATTTTCTGCCATTTATCATATCAATTTTTGTAAGCGACGACACTTCAAAATGATATTATAAATTTAATACATTTTATATGTTTTAGTAAATTAAAATAATTTTAAATAATTTTTAGTTTTGAAATTTTTGATGCAGTTTTAGAGAGGGACTTTTTCAGTGCTTTTAGAATTGTAATTCTCTTTATTTTTAAGCTTTTTATATTTCAGAATCACCCGAATTTTACAATTTTCATTTGAAGTTTTGCTTCCGAAAACTTGCCATTGATTTATTGAATAAAGTTACTTTAGGTTTTGCTGCAATTAAAATAAATGAAAATAAATGTAACTCCTTTGTGAAAGGTGGTAATATGTATATTTTTATACCAAACATAATGATCCTCACAGTCCTCATACATCTCCAAGCGAAATTTATCAAGTAATATCTGGATGTTTTTCGAGATAGAAAACTAAATGTGAATAATGTATGTCACATAAATGCTTTAAAATAAATTACATTTCTATCTTTTTTAAATTTAAGAAGGCTGTATTAAGTTACTTATGTTTTTCTCCATTTTCATTTCAATAAAATGTCAGCGTTATTTAAATTGAAATCTTTTTTATGAATATAAAAATATTAACAAATTCCATATTCATATATAATTTTAAGGTATCCGACTACGTTCGGAACCATGATTTTGCAAAAGCACATAAATGGATAATTTTCATGAAATTTAGTGTCACTTTTATTAGAATGCATGCATAAAATTGTTTTAAGGACATTTTGACAAAAGAAAAAAAAATTAAATACAGTATTGCAGCAAAAAAATAACTTAGAATAATCTTTTTTTCAAAATGTTCTCCTTTTGTGAAAAATGCTTCTATTATAATAATATTTTGCCTGTATATAGCTCAGACCTCTCTACAAAGGCTCAACTAGAATTTTTGGAATATGTAGCTTGTGGGTTTATCCATATTTGCTGCAACAGAGGAGAGCAATTTAAAAAAAACCCCACCAATAATTATTTCAATTGGTGGTAACTCTGAAAATAATGTGAACTTTTCAAAAATTCTAGTTGAGCCTCTGTAGAGATGTCTGAGCTATGTACAGGCAAAATATTATTATAATAGAAATATGTTTTACAAAAGGAGACCATTTTGAAAAAAGTTTATTCTAAGTTAATTTTTTGCCAAAATATTGTATTTAAAAGTTTGTTTTTTTGTCAAAATGACCTGAAAACAATTTTATGCATGTATTTTAATCTGAGTAACACTAAATATCATAAAAATTATCCATTTATGCACTTCTTTAAAATCACGATTCCGAACGTAGTCGGATACCTTAATTAGAACAATATTTTGACCTCTGAAGTTGTTAAATTGCAATATATATTTTACTTTTTCCAACTCATTTTTATTAATGCAACTTACTTGTTTTATTTTAGTGTTATGTGTTTATGGAAACCATATTATTTGTGTATTAATTACATTACTTTAAATACATTTCGGCAACAGATCTCAAATTCAAGAAATCATCTTACTTCCCCATTTCCATTTTAATTAAATATTTCTAACCATCGTCAAACTAAAAGTAATTCCAACCAAGTTCTCGAAACTTCCCAATCTCACAAAAGCCCTATAACGGACTCATACAAGTCTCCATTCCTTTAAAGCAAGTACACATTTTAAGAATAGTTCCTTTTAACTTGGCATACGAAACTAATCATTGTCACTATTTCTTCCCAAATTAACTTCAAACATGATGAAGACGGAATTAAAGTTCTAATCCCAAAAGTCGAGGCTAACAATGCTAGGCCACACATTCCAGGCGCATGTAACAATTAGAGAGCAATTTCAATGCAATTTACCCTTATTAAAACTTTGTTAATAAATACTCTGCAGTCCATTGGATCCTTCCCTTCTGCAGCATTATGCAAAGGAGTGGCGAATGGGGCTTACCCTTCTCTATGGGCGTACCTTTCAGTCTAAATGTGGAATTGAGAGTAGGGGCTTTTCGGTTTAACTTTAATTACAGGATGTTCTGAATCTTCGTATATAAATGCAGTTTGGACTTGAAGGGTCTGGCACCAAATTGAGCCTTTTCCTGTGTCTTCGCAGGGCCACTGCGGTCACGAGTGGCATTAAGTCCCTGGTGGAAAATTAAGCGAAATGATGGGTTATTTTTGTCATTGATGCTTGGTCTGACTATTAGTTTTCTAAATTATCACGAAGTGCTCTCAGGTTTAAGGGAGAAGGTGGTTAGATCGGAAAATTAGATAGCATTTTCCGAAAACTTTCAATGGTTTAAAAAGTATTTAGAAGCGGAAATGACTGGACGTTCCCTCTTGAGGTAAAAGTTATGTGTCTGATTTCGTTTGAGTTGTCAATATATGGATACATTATGTAAATGCGAGTATTATGGAAATGGGAGTGTAACAACAATGTATATTTTAAGTTATATATAATATGTAATTTAGTAAATAAATCAAATTATTTATTTTTATTATGTTTAGGAATAAACTGCAATTGAATACAGTCTTTACTTAATAAATAAGTATTTTTAATAATAGTAGATAAATGTTTTTACGTTATGAAATATAGCAACTAGAAAAATAGAATGTAGTTATTGCTATAAAATGATCAGATAATTAAAAAGAAATCCTGTGTATGTTTTCTAATTACTTTTATTAAAATATTTAATTTAAAACTTAACTAATTTTTTTAATCTTTAATTTTTTTAGAAATAGAAGTAAATTTTATTGAGTGAGCATTTACTTGACTCACTGATTAAACTTGACTTCCATTTGAACAACAAAGATTTATTTTACATAACTCATTTACTGTAATAAATCTCTTAACGATATTTATAAGAAATAAGAAAAGAAAAGAAAAAAAAAACATTTGTTTTACATAGAAAATTTTTTAAAAAATACATCCGATTTGTACTCTATATATGACCAAATTTTCTCCCTGAAATTAGGAAACTCAATTTTCTAAGTAAAAAAAAAAAGCTGCTTACAATATGAGTACTTAATCGTATTTTGCTTATTAAGGTTAAGTTAACAATAAATGGTTGACTAATAAATAAATAGCTTAATCCAAAAGTACTATTTCAGAGCATTAGCATTATTAAAGGTTTTCTAATTGAAAAATATTAAGTTTTATTTGAATCTATATGTAAACACTATGTACAAAAAATAATCTTCGAAAATTTTTTGTCAGATGGAAATCGAATGAAGACATTAATTAATTAATTAATTTTGATTATTTAATTACTTTATTTATTAATAAAATTTTAAAATTTATTTAATTAAATAAATTTTAATTTAAGTAAATATTTTCAGAGAAAGAAATTCTTTAAAAAAGCAATGAAGAAATTTTATAATTACTTTTTAAAAATTTTGTTTATTTTATGTAGATAAAGAAATAATATTACCATAAATTAAGAACATATACTAACTCTGATAGCTTAAAGAGTTTTCAGTTTTGAAAGACTTTAATCACATTTTTTATCACTTACGTCAGCCACTTATATGCATTTCATTCCATAGCTGGCACATTTTACCATTAATATAAGGGGATTCTATGTTCATAGAACTAATTTCAAAAAGTGTCGAGTATATTAAAAGAAGAATTTTTAACCTTGTAATATTTATTTCAAACTAAGAGTTTGAAAGTTGGAGAACATTTTTTAAATACTTTATCATTGCTTTTACAATTAATTCAAAATCAAAACTATTTTTAAGTCGTATCTCAAAATAATTAGAGAAATATACATATTTTGTGAATGGGGTTACGAATAATTTGCCTAAACGCACTTAGAAAGTTTCATTCATATGGTTTTTATAAACTCTCATAAATATCCTATGCATTCAAATCCTCTATTTGAAAATTCTTTCAAAACAAATTTTCGGCAGCACCTATTCAAAAATCATCTGTAAGGATTTAAAGCTATACCAATCACATTTTATCGAAGGTATCCACCACTCTTTTAGAAATGTTATAGAATAGAATCAGATTCTTACTTCATTATTTTGTTGAAATCATTACTTAAATATTAAACGAAACTGTGCATCTTATTACACATTTTTTTTTATATTTCCTTACTGAATGCGCCATATTTTCTCACAATTCTTGTTTTTCGCGTTTGAAAACATCATATATATATATATGCAAGAAAAGTTGTCAAATAATAATTTCAGAGATGGCTTACCGAGTCGTACCTTCCAATTAACTTCTGATTATTTTCTTAGAATTTTACGATCTGTTCCGAAACTTTATTTTTTTGCAAAGTGTATTAATTGTACTTTGATATGAAAAAAAAAAATACAGTTTTTTTCACGAAATTTGATGTTCCTAATATTAGAAATCATTAACTTAAGCAATAATAATAATATTTGTTGTTGTTTCAAATCCTTTTAGAGCAGGAAAGCCTACACCAAGTCTACTTGACCTTTCCGCATAAGAATGTCACAAACCAGGTCTTTATCGTCAAATAACTGTCCCAGGGAAATGCCTCAGCAGTCCAGAAGATAAGCAGGAGAAACAAGGAGAGAGAAGGAACAGGCAAGGAAAGACTTTACCGCTTGCACAAATGTCATACCACGCAGGTAACCGCTTTTAAAGCACGCCGTCTGAAGAGCCCTGGTTCTCCAGCACTGAAAAGATAGGCCAGGACTCTTAGCTGCGTCCTAGTGGTGAGCAAGATGGCTTCGCCAAGTGAGATTCATTTAAACTCTGTGGAAGGAAATAATTTCAGAATGGCTCAAGACACAGGAACTGGGGTTAGGAAGATCACAACCCCTACCAGCCAGCTCATCAGCTGCCTTGTTCCCAGGCACACCCACATGCGACGGTATCCACTGGATACACACTTGTTTCCTCTGACCAATCTTAGCCAATTTGGGTAAAATATCTTGACCAGTGCTGTCCATAATATTTGGCCAATTCTTCAAATATTGGATGGAGCTTCTGCTGTCTGTCAGGATCCAGATACTGTCCTTATTAGAGTTGAGAGCATGATCGAGAGCACCCCTAATGGCATAATAATAATTATTTTTAGCATTACCTTAATTTTTTGTATATCGTATTACAAAAACCTAATAAGGAAAATAATAAATCATTGAACCCAAAATTTTCTATTAAAATTAATACAAACATTCAGCACACTTTATATGATAATATTAATTATCAATGTAAATTATTAGAGTGTTATTTAAATCTCATGATGCAGAATTTTTTTAAAGCACATGGACATTCATAACAAAAGTTGTATTCTTCAAAATTATTGTTGAGTTTTTGCAATTTTGGGCATTATTATTTTTTTCAGAGCTTCTTTAGTCATCATAAGTATTGCGAATAACAATAATTATCATTTGATTAAAATTGATTTTTTATTAACATCACATTTTTGATTAAAATGAGGGCTATTGGCTACAGGAGTCATAATTTTGAACATCAGTCAAGCTATTAGAGGGACATCTAGAGGGTATCTCATGCCTAAATTTCCACACCACTTTATCGTGGAAATTTAGACCTTCAACAGATTTAACGTGCATTAGTCCCTTTGTATTACGATTCTTTCGTGGTACCAATAAATGAAATCCATTACATAATATAACCATTGGTTCACATTTACTTAGAAACTGCTGCCGCATTTGCGTAAGATCCAGCAGTTAAATCAACAGTAATTAAAACAAGAAACTCTTTATAATACCACATATTTAGATCTTTTAACATTTATTTGGTTATCAACAATTAAAAGAGTTTTTTGTTCCACTCATATTCAAATAGAGCGAGTGAGTGAGTGAACATTTACGTCACTATGTTCAGCTATACAAGGGCTTTATCAATGGACCTCGTAATTGTGAACCATGGTCAAGTTACGTGGACGACACCTGAGGTGGCACCCCCTCTCCAAACTACCACACCAACGGGAGGATGTTTCTAATCTCGACAGATTTAACGTGCATCGCTGCCCTACATGGCGGGTCTTTAGTGGTACTGGGCTCGAACTCATGACATGCCTGCCATGACCCGATACCTTGACCACTAGGCTACTGCGGTCAACATATTAACATAGAAGCAATATGCCTTTAAATTTTTTAGTATAATGTGATGTAGAATGGAAAAAGAATAATTGTAACGAGGCATAACTATTTTTAGTTGTAATTAGTAAAATGTGTCAGAAGAATCTGCAAATTATTTTCTCTAGGCATTGTAACTACATATTTGCATACAGATCAGTGTCAATATAAGAAAATTATTTTATTCATTTTTCAGGAACATTATCTCGATAATTAACATTATCAATAATAAAATAATCAATATAAAGTATCATTATCTCTCTCTCTTTCTCTCCTTTTTAATGAATCTATTAAAACACCTATTACCACATTTGGATCAATCTATTTAAATTAACTTTATGAATTTTTAATTTCTCTCGTAATTTCCTGATTTGGAAAATAATAATGCACTTTGTAAATGCCAATACAGATGGTATGACAGGAAAAAATTTATTTATTGGAAATTTATAGTAGGCTGAAAAGGACTTAAAAGACATAAAGTAATGAAATATTACTCTTTCTGTAATAAGACATTATAATGCAATGCATTCTCCCAAATGCATTTAAGTTGAAGACATTATTAAACACTTTGATGTATTGTCTTTTGATATCTTGAACAGAAAGACTCTCAACTCCTTCGCATTGACGAACTTAACTATTCTCATTTATGCACCATCTCTAAATTGAGTCAGCGGCACATGTAGACGTCCCCCTCCACAAAATTCCAGGAAGCAGAGCAGCATTGCCACGGTGCATATGTAATCACAGACTCAATGGTCCACTCAATTAAATACCTACCAGGGCTAGAGCTCCTCCCCCTGCTTTGAGTGAAGATTACGGTGCTCTTGGCTCAAATGACAGGAGCCGAACTGAATATTTATACATTTTCTGTGCCGAATCCCAAATCTAATTGGGTTTTCTTCCCTCCATGGCTGTATTTTACGAAAAAGTAAGAAAGGCGATTGGTGGGACTTTTTTTTTGATTCCCATTGAATGAGATGGCAATTTACTGAGTGTTTTTTCATTAACGTCTTGGTGAGAGTGGATTTGTTGGATCACGTTACGTCAAATAAATATTATTGGAGAAATTCTCGCAAGATTGAATCGGAGTCGCATTTAAATGCTTAGATGTGGTAAATAATTTAGAAGATTATTGATTATATTTGTTATTGTTAAGGTATCCGACTACACTCAGAACCATGATTTTGCAAAAGCGTATAAATTATATTTAGTGCCATTTAGATTATAAAATGTATATAAAATTGTTTTAAGAATAGTATTACAATAAAAAATTATTTAAGTGCAATATTTTGACAAAAAATGAACATAGAATGACCCATTTTCAAAATATTCTTTTGTGAAAAATGCTTCTATTATAATATTTTGCCTGTATATAGCTGAGACCTCTGTACAGTAGTTCAACTAGAATTTTTGAAATATATCACTTAGAAGTGGGTTTATCCACGTTTTACGACAACAGAGGGGAGAAATTTTAAGAAAAAAACGCCGATAATTATTTCAATTAGTTGTAACTCTGAAAATAAAGTGAACTTTTCAAAATTCATAGTTGAGCCTGTGTACAGAGGTCTGAACTATATACAGGCAAAAGATTATTATGATAGAAGCATTTTTCACAAAAGGTGACCATTTTGAAAAAGGTTATTCTAAGTTAATTTTTGGCCGAAATATTGTACTTAAATAAGGTTTTTTGTCAAAATGTCCTTAAAACTATTTTATACATGTATTCTAATCTAAGTGACACTAAATATCATGAAAAATATCCATTTATGCGCTTTTTTTAAATCACGGTTCCGAACGTTGTCGGATACCTTAAAGTTTGAAATCCGTTATTTCATAGATTAACTAGTATTTCATGAACTAATTAGACAAGTCAGTTAAAGTACATAAAATTATTAAATTCTACGATTTAACTAGGCATTTTATAGAATAACAATTACATGATCGTTAAAATATGAAATACAGCATTTGAAAGTACTTAGAATAGATTCGAACTGCTTTCAGTCAGTTTTGAGGCTGCTTTGCAATGACGCGTTCGCATGTGTGTGTACCATTCATTCCATTGCTTTTAAATGTAGAAGTTAGACGATGTATATTTATGTTACCGTATTATATTTTGGATTATTAACAAATATTTTTTTAACCTGTTTTCAAGCAATAACTTCTGCAGAAATGGGAGACCAACGTGTAAATAAGAAAGATTTGAGTCTTTATTAAATAAGCGTAGGGTAAAGAAAAACAATGCTGCAGTTACTTGTGAAAAAGTATTAGCTTTGATAGCAGAAGTAAATTGCTGAAACAGCTTAGAAAAAAGTACCACGGGACTATTGGTTACTGAGCATTATGATATTCTTGAACTTCAAGGAATATATAAAAGTCACTTGCGCCAGTAGCAGATGAAAAACATATCCTCCCCCCTTTCTATTTTACTGATATTTACAATATGGGTAATGATGAATAATATCGTCAGCTTTTCCATAATATTTATCAATTAATCATCCGCAAAAGGGATAAAATGTATTTTTATCTATTTATGATCAATTAATTTAAAAAAAAAATTAAAATTGTTTATTTTTCACTTTAACGGTTTATCATTAGTTATTTCATAGAATAGCTCGTTATTTCATAAAATAAATAGTTAAAGTATGACATTTTTTGATCTATTATATATTTTAATTGACTTGTCTAGTTATTTCATGAAATACCTATAGTTATTCTATGAAATAACTGAATTATACACTTTAACGGTAACATATATATTATTCTAAGCAAGTTTTCAATCGACCAATGCTAAAATTTTTGTAAATCAATGTGTATTATTTAAGAAAAAATTGTGTTTGTGTTAAATTTATGTAAGTATTCGTGCATCTTTCATTAGGTAACCAGAAGTAAAGATGACCTTGGTTTTCAAAATACTTGCTTAATTACCAATAATTTTTAAAAAGTTTTTTCAGTTTAACCCGGTACCTGGCCGTGGTAAATATATTTACCACCGGATTCACCAATCTAATAATCTCTTCTTTATCAATCTTCTTCAACTATCTAATTTACAATTCATTTTAGATATTGTAAAAGGAAATTTATAATTTTTTCCAAACATATTTCAAAATGTGTTGTGTTTATAAAGTACTGATTTCTGTTTTCATAAATTCCATGGGAAATAATATGTAGTAATTCCTAATTTCCTCATCATCATCTAAGAAAATAAAATATTTCTAATTCACTATTTCTTTTGCAGTTTATAGTATATACAAAATGTATTTTAGAAATTTCATGTGAGAAGAGGTAAAAAGAAACAATAGATATATAAATACCTCTCAAAAGTACACAGTGGGTTGTGGAAAGTATATTACCACTAAGCAAATGGTATTAAAAATCAAAATAATTTCGCTTAATAAGCTGAATTAATTCCTTTTCTTAAGGTATCTGTCTACGTTCGGAACCGTGATTTTGCAAAAGCGTATCAATGGATAATATTTATGATATTTAGTGTCACTTAGACTAGAAAATGTATCTAAAATTGTTTTAAGAACAGTATTAGAATAAAAAAAATATTTAAGTACACTATTTTGACAAAAACTGAACATAGAATAACCCATTTTCAAAATATTCTCTTTTTGTGAAAAATGCTCCTATTGTATTAATATTTTGTCTGCATACAGCTCAGACCTCTGTACAGAGGATCAACTAGAATATATTTGAAATATATAACTAAGAAGTGGGTTTATCCATGTTTTACGACAACAGAGGGGAGAAATTTTAAGAAAAAAATGCCGATAATGATTTCAATGGGTTGTAACTCTGAAAATAATGAGAATTTTTCAAAATTCATAGTTGAGCCTCTGTATAGAGGTCTGAGCTATATACAGGCAAAATAGTATTATAATAGAAGCCTTTTTCACAAAAGGAGAACATTTTGAAAAAAGATTATTCTAAATTAATTTTTTGACGAATTGTATTTAAATAATTTTTTTTGTCACATTATCCTTAAAACAATTTTATACATGTATTCTAATCTAAGTGACACTAAATATCATGAAAATTATCTATTTATGAGCTTTTTTAAAATCACGGTTCCGAACGTAGTCGGATACCTTAAATGAATATCGTCCTCCAAAATATTTCAATAAACCATCGCTAGAAGAAACAGCTCAGTAAAGGGTTAAGTTAAATTTATATGGATACAGAACATAATTAAATATTTAAAAAGAGCATGTTATAGAAGCATACAAAGAAAATCGGGACGAGATATAGATATAAATATTGCATTAACATTGTATCTCTTCCCTGAAATTAATTGCAGAAAATACTTCACAAGTTATTTATTAACTAGTCAGGAGATTAGCATGCAGAAGGGAGTTTATAATCTATCTTCAAATAAACTCTTAGTTATAAAATTACACATATAAGCAAGATATTGAAAAATAACTTACATAATATAACTTAAAATAATCTTATTTATATTTTCACGTTTCAGATAAATAGGATTTTTTAAATTTTCAACCTAACATCTTGTCCGATCAATTCCATTTACTTGGTCTTATTCGAATAAAAGAAAAGTTTCACATAAAGACAAAATATAAAGGGTAAACGAACTCTAATTTCAGTACTATAAGACGACATTTATGAAGAACAAATAGTTCGAATTTGGCCTTGTGGCTCAAAATTTCTATAACCTTTTTAATTAAAGTGGTTTTGTTGAGCAAGATTAGACTTAAGGCTACACGGTACCCTTTTTCAAAAAATTTTTTCGGAGAGAGTTACAGTAAAAATAATTGATGTTTTGTATTTAGATTATGTTATTAAGCTTATTCTGCAAGTAAAAAGTCAGTATGACCAGCCATTATTTTAAAATTTTAAAAAATTAGGAATTTTTGAAGTTTTTTCACAAACTCTTATAAAATACTCAATTTTTAAAATTTTTTAGTCATTTTAAGATATTTATGTTTCTTAGGTTATTGCGAACAAAATTAGTATGGATTTGAAAATCTATTCGCTTGTTGATTTTTCATGAATATTTTTCTAGAAAAACCTAGGAAAAACACAAAAAATTTTAAATATCAACTTTAGCATATTTTAGAAAAATAACTGGAGATCTCAGCCCTAAATCTATACTAACTTTTATAGAACATACACTTGGGAGTGTATACAAAAAAATTCAAGGATCTACCTTAGGAAAAAAGCCTTAGGGATTAGAAAACACTTATACCTCCAAAATTGAAAATCTGAGATAAAAGCATTTATAGTTTGTAAAATCATAAAACAAAAACTTATAATGCCCGTAAAGCTCTAACTTTTCAATATGTTATTTTTCAATGTATGTTCTGCATTAAAACATTATTTTAGTTAAATATGACTGAAAATAATATTTTTAATTCAAAATATATTTTTGCATAATATTGATAGCATTTGTTGAGACGTCAGTTTATTCAGCTTTATCTTAACCTAGTATTTTGACAAAAGGTTGAAGCACAAATCATAAATGAACAAAATAATAATGATACTAAATTAAGCTAAAAATAGTCATGATTGCTCATAAAATTTAATTTTTTTCAGTTTTAAATTGAGCAGTTTAGGAAGTTTTAGCTATTGTCGTACGACTTTAAAATACTAAAATATAGTGCTACAATACGTTTAGTATAATGTATTTTGGTACATCAAGGAAATATTCAGTTATGTCAGCAACATTTGAATTCAGAATACTCTTATTCGGAAGTCTAATTGCAGAATCAGCAGAGGACTGATTTTTAGATACATCCTTTTCAGTAGTATTTCATCTTTTCGAAATATTGTTTCCCACAACAACCTGAGAACGCATTTGCCATAGCATTTTCTCTACAGGAAAAAATTAATCATAAAGCTTTTAAGTTATATAAACTAGTTTTAAAGCATTAATTGGTCATGAAATTAATCTTAATTAATTAGTTATGAGAATTCAAAAAACTCAAAACATAATCAAGCAGAAATGATTTCAGTAATGAAAATTGGAATTAATAACCATTTCAAACTAAAAGCTCAAATATATTTTAATTAATTCAATTTAAGAGTGGAAAAATGCTTTAAAAGGAAACCGAAACCAAAACCATAGCTCATAAAACTTCAAATATCTTAAGAACTAATTTGCTAACAGATCTGAAATTTCGTGGCAAGCTTCTCAATTATATGGGCCACTAGAAAATGTATAAAAAAATTTCGTTAAAAATGAAATTTTTAGGGTACTGTGTAGTCTTAAGAAGGAAAATTATATAAAATTGTCTGCTTCAAACTTTTAGATTCTTAAATGATTTTAAGAGAAATAAATTATGAAATAAAAAGTTTAAAATTATAAACTCCAATAAAGATGCTCATAAAATGAAAAGAAAATCATACAATTTATTTAAAAAAATTAAAAAAATCATAGATTTTTTAAGATTATAAAAGGAATTTACTATATCGATACTTGATGAAATAATGAAACAAAAACATGTTTAACGGAAAAAAAATTCCTATTAAATGCAGGATTTAATCTTTTATGCAGCAGATTACAGCTACAAGTTCTTAAAGATTTCAATTTATTGTGTTATGGAACAAATTATAAAATGAAAATTACTTTCAATATTTAAGTAATGGAAATTTTTTTTATCTCTAATTGGAGCTGAAATAAACCTAAAATTCATTTAACTTGTGAAAACAATTTCATTGGAAAATAGAAAGTTTGCATTATTATTTCGAATTGATTTCTTGAATTTTTTTTTTCGAAGTTGGATTTCAGAGCATTATTTTACTTGTTACATTCCCATATGGTATTCATCATTTTTTATTTGTCAGAGTTAAACCTAAATTTAAATGGAAAATATTTTGCACCCAGTGAGCTTGATTATTATATAAGTCTTCAAAATACTGTTAGAAAAATAAAATAAAGAAATTTCCTTTGTTGCAGAACGAACTTACTTTGATCACACATTAATTTTCAAATTACTCTGACTTTTGAGGTGGAAAAACTTATTTTAAGCACCGTTTATTTTTCAAACTTCTTTAAATGAAAAAAAGTTAACAATATCTGAATAATATGTACTTTTATTCATTGAATTCTAATCCCAAATAATGTAGATTGCCGAAGCATATATTTTAATTAACCCAGCTTCATACACAAAACTCAGAATGCAGAAAAGATAATTTTCAATTTTTGAGGCTATTGAAAGAAGATAATATATAAACTAAGAGAGAGAATAAGTTTACTAGCTGAAGAATATTTACTTTCTTGTAAGGAAAATATTTACTTTGAAAACTGAGTAAAAAGTTTACTACAAAATTTAAAAATATATATATATTTATTCTACTTTAAACATCTTATTATAGTTTTTTGTCACGTGTGATAGCTTCATCTTTCGTTGATGTTTACTAAACAAAAACAAAACTAATGCTATCGTTATACGAAAAGTGAAGTACATAATTCTCCCGATTCTCAGAAATACTTTGTGTAAACCTTTGTGTATACAAAAAAAG
>BMAV01009618.1:202274-276234 GCA_019973955.1 Trichonephila inaurata madagascariensis | reverse complement strand
TCCCCTTAATCTATTTAGTGGGTCGATAAATAAGTACGAAGTTTGCTTGGGAACTGATCACTGGGAGGTTTTTGCGTCAGACTGATCATTTGACCGAAACATCTACACATGCACCCCAGCGTCTAAGGTCACGTAAATTGAGCTAGGCATAGTATGCCTTGGCCTTCATGGGCTGTTGGGCCACTGAGTTTTGTTTATATACAGGGTGAGGCAAATAAAAGTTGCTCGAGTGTGTGGATACGATTGGACATAAATGTGACCCTCACTCCAAGGAACCAAATCCGGTTCAGATCTTAGTGCGGTCTGTGTCAACGTTAGTTGATCAGCGGCAACCTTTTCTGTTAGGAGAGGACCTATGGTTTCTTCCAACAGTAATGTGTATCTGTCCATACAGCCCGTCGACTTGTCAATTACACAATCTTCACTCCTGATAGATTTATTAGCAAAGGTCAGTCTGATCTTGGCCCGAGCTGGCCACCCAAGTTACCTGATCTGTCAGTGAGTGATTACTTTTTGTGAGGAATCCTCAAGTCTAATGTTTATTGCAGCAACTATCATAGTATTCAAGAACTGCAACAGAACAGTTCTGATGAGATTGCAGTGATTCTCCAGCAGTCCACGGCTTCGATCTATCTTCCACAACTCGCTGACCTGGGCTCAAAGTGTCAAGTGATGACTGATGGTTATTTTCAACATTTGTTATAAGCAGGTTAGCGAATTATCTCCTTTCCTTTGTCGTATTTCTTTGTAATATGGAACTCTGTTCGGGTCACTTTTTTTTATTTTATTTTATGTGATATATAACATATATATCACACAAAGTTTGTAGCCAAGTTAGCCGAGGGGCCATGGTCGTGAACTGGTGGCAGGCGTTGTCGAGTCACTGAACCAAAACCTATTGCTAGTGAAGATCCACTGTGTAGAGGAGTTAATGTTAGTTATATATATAAATCTGTCGGGGCTCGAAGTCTACCCATTTTTGTGGTGTGGAAGCCCGGAGAAGAGGAAAGTGCCAGCTTAAATGTCGTCTCCGTCACTTGAACTGTAGTTCAAAATTATAAGGTCCATCACCAATTGTTCTCTTCTTGCTTCAGTGTGCGATGGAAATTAAAATAAAATAAAAAATAGTATCCCGAAATTGGTATACTTTCGACTACCAGCTGTTGGTGACAGAAAGCAGAAGATCCACGGTAACTTTCAATGCTGTTTGGGGCAGTGTTATTTGAACTAACCACCTTCGGGTCCAAACTGCACGCCTTAGACGACTGAGACGAAAGGAATCCCTGTTCGAGGCAGTCGTTAGCGGCTTTTTTATTCTTGTCCTTTGTTTGTGACTTGCAGGAGGCACCGCTGCGTACTGAAAATATTAGTGATAAAAGATAACTCCTCAAGAAGAATTTTTCGAAATTCTCTTATGAATTTTTTGAAATTTTCTATTGAATTTTTTGAAATTCCTTATTGAATTTTTTGAAATTCCCTATTGAATTGTTTGAAATTCTCTATTGAAGTTTTTGAAATTCCCTACTGAATTTTTTGAAATTCCTTATTGAATTCTTTGAAATTCCCTATTGAATTTTTTGAAATTTCCTTTTGAATTTTTTGAAATTCCCTATTGAAGTATTTTTTTACAGCTTTAAAGATATGACGTCTCATGATATATCCATCTTTGAATACGACTCATTATTCTTCAGCTGTAGTTTTTTGGAAACCTCTTTATAAATTTTAGCTATCATTAAATTTATTTATCATTAGATTTATTCATCCATTTGTTCTTCATATAAAAATACGATGTTTAGGGGGGGGGGAATCATTGCTAAATATATTGTTTTAATAATTAATTGTTTAATTTATTGTTTTGGTAGCATGACTTTTTCAGTTTTCGGTTCAGTTTTTGCACTGTTGTAATTTAAAAAAAGACCAAGCCTATATTTTAACTTTTCAGTAGTCTTACCCTAGATTGATTTAAGTCAGTGCTTCTTAAACTTTCTATATTGACACCCCAATTTTCAATCAAAATTTTCATGGCACTCCCTATACATTAACAATGTATTGAATGCAATAAAAATGTACTTTGACGCTAAAGCTACAACATGATTTTAATTATAAACCATACAAAATATCAAGAAATGTATTAAATTTTGTTTTATGACAAGACCATGGGAGGCATTATTAATTATTAAACTTGTTTTTACTTTACCAATGATAAATTAACTATAAAAACATTGTAAAGTACTGATATATTTATAAGCATATTATAGGGCCGCACCTTTTTAAAATTATTCCATTCCTCACTTAATTTTCTTCTCAGAAAAGGTACACATTGTCCCATAAAAATGTATAAATCGAGTAAAATAGTGTGGCAGTTTTATTCAATTTATTCATTGTGCTAATTTCATATCATTTGCTGTGGTAGCACATTTAATTTTAGAATAAGTTTAATATGACAAATGTACACTATCACACATTTTTACATTTGAAATCAGTACGGAAATTGCTTGTTGAAATTCACATCACAGATTACAAGTTTATTTTAGTCGACTTGCATCTATTGATCTTCCTGCAAGAAAAAATCTGCTCACATATATAACTTGACCTAAATAAAACATATGCTCTATATTTGGTTCTCTTACTATTTTCGAGAGTCACAAAAAACTCTGCTAGCTGCACGCGGCACGAGTGCCGCTATTTGCCCATCCTTGCTTTAAGAATATATTAAAAGTAAGAGACGTTTAACCTTTGGCGATTAAAAGTAGCCTTTACTGCAGTGCTTCTCAAACTTTCAATATACGCGACCCACTATTCGATCATCATTTTCATCGCGCCCCCTCCATACAATAACAATGTATTGAATTCAATAATACTATACTTTGGCACTAAAGCTACAATAAGACTTTAACCTCTTATGTGCCACCGACGTATATAAAAGTCTCTCTGTCAAAGTATTAATTTTCTGTACGTATATATACGTCTTTCCGAAGTACGATCTTTTCTGTGCAGTGCGACTCATAAAATTATTCCGAGGCCTTTAATGCAATAAAAGGACCTTGACAATGTTTGCGAATTATTTACTTATTTCAGAGGATTTTTGCTTATTTATTTCTTTTCTCTCCCCCTCCCCCATAAAGAAACTTCAAAATACGCTCGTCTATGTGGTAAACGATGGCATTGGGGAGGGAATTGCGTAACTTTAAACAGGCAGTTAAGGAATTAATTATAAACCATACAAATTATCAAGATAAGTGTTAATACAAGCCCATGGGGTCACTGATAATTATCGAACTTGTTCTTAACTTAGTATTGTTAAATTAATAATAAAATATACATTGTACACAGTATTAATACTTTTTTAAGTGTATTATATCAGTGTAAATGTGTATTCTATCTTTTATTATATCAGAAAGTATTTTGTTTACTTTCAGTAAATTAATAATTTTTTAAATAACCTTTTGTTTTCGACTTTTCAATATGCTCGCGCCCCCCTTGTAGAGTTATCACGCCCCCAAGGGGGGCGCGCCCCACAGTTTGAGAAACACTGCTTTACTGCCGATTTAAAGTTACACAATGAGCTCCACAGTGCCACCGTTTCCACATAGTAGAACGTATGCAATGTATTAAGGAGAAAAGAAAAGTTACAAAAAAATATATTTTTCCTGAAGTAAGTAAATCCTTCGTAAACGCTACCAAGGCCAGTTTATTCCATTTCATACCTTTAGGAAAAGTTTTACTGATAGCAGTGCAAAGAAAAGACGTGTATATACGTCCAGGGAACTCAACGCATCAGTTGAGCGAGGCAGATATACACGCCAGTGGCTGTTAAGGGGTTGAGAAATAAGTACTAGCTTCTTCGGAATATATTCATTATCCGACTAAGTAAAAATGCCATTCGAAAATTTGCATAACATTTCTTTAGAGCAAAAATAAGAATCTTAGATTAAAAATAATTATGTATTAAAAACAAGCAACATTTAAGATTCTTAGAGCGCTTAGAGGAAATTATAGTTTTGAAGTATAAAAGCGTAGACAATATAATTAAAGGAAATAACTTAATTAGACACATATACTCATGTTAATTTCTAAAAAATCTAATCAAAATACATGTAACCTTTTTCGTATATAAATTCCTTAAAAGTTAAGTAAAATATATTTTTACAAAAATGAAAATATTTTTTGAAAAATTTGATTTAATATCTGCACGTTTAAGAATATTAGTGAAAGTAAAAGAGATAAAAAGGGGAAAAAATATTTTAATTAGTTTCCAATTCGAGTTTTCTATTTCTATGTTCAGTTTAAATTTTTTTTTAATTTGACAAATAAGCCCTTTTTGGGGCAAATAGAATTTCATTTTCCTAGAGTTTTGTCAAAAATGTAATAAAAATAATGCATAAATATCGCATGCAATTGTACTGAGTAAGAGTTTTAGTTTTCTTTTTGAAATGAGGATGCAAAAATTTCCCGAGTGGCTTGGATGCTTCACAATCCAGAATTATCAACAATGATACTCATTTATCACTTTCGGGAATGAGAAAATATAAACACTTAAAAAAAGTCCTGCAGGTTTATCCCTGGTTTTTTTCCCCTTCTACGTTCTTCGCTATTCTTTCCTCCAGACGAGTTTCACTTCTATGGCAAACATCCAAGGCAACAAAAACAACTTTCTAAATTTTCTCATTAACTTCTTTACCTGCTTCTTAAGCTCTCTTTCTAATTTCTTTCCACTTTTTAAAAAGCTTAGGAGGGAAAAAAAAGTTACCACGTATGCTAAAGAATTGGAAAAACTGTTAAAAAAACTTTTTTAAGGATGGGAATTTTCCAATTCATTGACTTGAAAAGGTATCTTACAAAGTTTATTACCACAATTTTTTTGGTTAAATCTAATTGCAAAGTAGATGAGATTCTCGAAAATGGGAGATTGTCTTCAGTCCTACTTTCATATAAAAAACTCGAGCGGTTTACGCTTTCTTTCAGCTTGAGCGGAAGTTTCGTAAACTGCTTACACTCGCTGGTAACGTCGAATTCCATCTGAAGTTGAGTTCTTTAGCATTAAATTTTAAGAAAAAAATTGTATCTCAAAATTGCTCTTCGAGCTTGCTCAGAATAATGGTGCAGTACGGGTGTAAAATATACATTTTTTGAAAGACGGTAAATTTCTTTTGCCATAGTTTATTTTTCAAGATAAGAAACTTGTTTAAAAAATGATTAGTTAATTTTGAAGTCCACATGATAGAAAAAATTAGAGCTTGTGAAATTGCCCCCCCCTTGGGTGCCCTTCTCTTTGATTAGGTGAGTTAGAGGTGTAGGATTAACGAAAGAACTAGAAGTTTCCATGTTCTTAATATGGCTTTATTAAGAACTTAAACTTAAACGTCTAACAGATTAGATAATAAGATATGTGAGAGAATCTACGATGACAAAACACACAATATAAATAATACCGAAATAACGTAACTCAGACCACTAACATTAACTAACTTGCCTAAGCTCAATTCCAATAATATCTCAGGTCATAATATTAAATAGTCAATCCTACCTTAATCCGATCACCGATCTAATGTTAAGGAAGTTGCGTCTTTACTTGAGTGCAATGGTATTCACCTTGACCTAATGGCTCTATCTTCGGGATAACCTCTGTTGGCTGTCTCTTCACAATTGAATCACGCACTCTCATAACATTCCCCAAATTGCCACATAGCTTGCTCTAACTTCTGACACTTAAAAGCTTTCTAATTTGTATCTTTTATTCACGTTTCCCTTCTTAGGGTTTGGTTGGAAAAGAGTTGCCATTAATTCTAGCCCCAAAAGAACCCAAAGGACATGTTAACGAAAAGACACGTGAGTCTGTCACAAGCTAAGCAAATGTATATTTTATTTAAAAAATTATGACAGCAGAAACCATTTTTTATTCAGCACAATAAAAATTTCGGAACGTACGTATAATCGCAACCTACTGGTAACATTATATAAAACGAATCACAGATTTGTGACTTAAGGTTTTCGCCAAAAGTACTAGAGCCTGAACGCTGAACACATTTTCAGACAGAAAAATGTCTCAATTTCCATGAAAATTATCAACATTATAGTTCATGCATCTGTTAACAATATAGTGTTTTTCTAATTTCAAAATATTTAATAAATACTTGTTTTTTCATATTAACACGTAAAGGGATAGCTCATTTAGCATAACGGTATAGGAGAAAATGCGAAACACATTTTATACCAGAAAAAAAGGGATCAACTCATATAAAAATGAGGAGTGTGATAAAATAGGCTGTTTTTTCTATAGGATAAGGAAGCCAGAATATAATTATACTCTTTAATTTCTTTTATAACTGAAAAATTTCCAAATTTGAGACCAATCCTGTATCCGTAAGGGAAGACAGTCTTAAAATGATATTCCTTTTCATTCCTGTACAGTTATTTTTCAATTTCTAAAACATTCTGTTACAGTAAGTATTTTGTTAATCATTTGATCAAAATTATTCTTTGCTGAAATTGAGTTTACAATTAAGCGCAGTAACGAGTTACTTTGCATAAAACACAATTGAATTAACATCTAAATCTTTCACATTAAAGAGTATATAAATGGTTAACAATTTTTTAAAATGAAGAAAAAAAATATTTATAGACTTTCTATTGTGTTTTGAATTATTAAAATGATACACATTGTAAAAAAATCAACAAGACATCCTGTCTATTGTAGAAAACGAAAACCTTTCTGGTAGATCATAATTCCAAAGTGAAAAAAAGATTCTATCAACGAATAAACACCATGTGTTTCAATTATTCAACAAATAATATCCCTATTTACCATTTAGGAAACAAAAAGAAAGTAATGTGAAATTCATTATTCCTAATGAGAAAAATAACTCATTTAAAATGAACAATGAAGTTTTCATTCATTTTGTGTGCACATATTTCCTTTCCTTTCTGTTTGTATCTCATTTACTATTTTATGTGGATGAAAGATGCAATTAATTCTCCATTTTTTTATCACTTCAATTTTTGTCTGTCTACAGCCTTAGATTAATTTGCTTTAAAGATCAAAACACATTTAACTTTAATATGTTCAAATGGGTTTTGCTTAGACTAAATTTAGAAACACTAAGTAGAGATTTTTCTAAAGACTAACATACATGATGTAAAGTAATTATGATTCAGATGACTGGTAGGAAAACTGAATCCTAAATAGAATCACTATACATTCTTCCTTTTATTTTTTAAACAAAAAAATGTCTTCGTTTCATTAGAATTACAAAGGAAATTTCATAAAAAATGTTCGTCTCAGTTTTCATTATCTTTGAAAATTTGCTACTTACGTATTATCGCAACCAATTGGCAATATTATATGAAACGATGCAGATGACTGCATATTCCACGGGTACGACACATAAGAAATCAGGGTTCCCAACTTGAAAAGTTATTAATAGATTTGGCGATTGTTGCCATAATACGTAAATGACAAAAACTTTTATGTATTAAATATTTATCGAATAACAAAGAGGAAATATTTTAATAACCTATTTTGAAAGAAATTTTGTAGATTACTCAATAGTCTAATGTGAAGAGAAATTTACTATCAATAACAACTTTGTTGTTCGTAAACAGAAAATTAAAAAAAAAAGACGCAATAAATGAAAATAGTACGAAGAATATTTTCTTTTGCTACTCAGGAACATTTAAATATTCGAAGTTTTTATCAGAAGATAATGATGAAAAAATGTAACTATTAAATTTGAAATATTTTGTGTACATATCTCAATTTTTTTGCAAAGATTTGATTTAATAGAACAGTAATGATAGTGACAAAATAGAAAATACCTAAAGTGAGAAATGTATCAGAACAAAATATTAAAACTATTTAAATGAACGAAAATATAATTTACTGTCTTATTTGAAGTATCAAATTTCTACTTTTATTTCTGATATATTTAAACCAGTTCTCGTGTTAACATTTAGTGTCCTACTTTTAAGAATGAAAAGTATTATTTAATTTTAATATAAAAATGTGCTACGTATAGTTATGAATCATGCTATAATTCAAATGAATTTTTAACTCAGGAAATTATTAAATCCCCACTCTAAGTTAATAACATTGAACAATAATCCTTAATTGTGGATTATTTTTGTTATTATTGAATTATTTTGGTTTTGTGTGTGCGTTGACATTTGTTATCTTATCACAATAAATTTATGTGATCACACATGTTACAGTAACTTTAGAATATTGCGTGTTGAATTTAAAGTTTAAAAGAATAAATTTAGATTTAAAGATATCCAGTAATACAGATATTTATAAGTCGTTCTTACTATTTAATTCACTCACAAAAATACTTCAGATTCAATTATACATGTTCCAAATTCAATCCCAAATTGTTTTATTTTTTAAATCTAAATAGAAGTAAAGTTCTTACAAAACTTTCCTGTACACTCTTCTTTAACAATAATTAAACATTAATAGAGCAAAAAGAATTTTTCAAACAATAAACATATGAATCATTTCAGTGACATATAAAAAAAGTACTTCTGCAATATAAACATGGGTCAACAATATATATTTAATATTGAACAAAAATATTTATATTCTTCCTTATGTGCTTTTACATTTTGGACACATCTGCTGTTTTATTGATAAATATCCGTCTTTTCTTTAACGCAACAAAGAATAAAAACTACTCTAGTTTTTAACTTAAAATTTAGCCTTAGGTATCAATTTTAGATCCTGACATTTTGTTGTTTTTTAGATTTTCTTTTGCAACATGTAAGTTGTTTTTTCACCGGTTATGGTCTTAAATTGGTCATTATCTACACTACACACGTACTTTATTTGAAATACTTTTTTTCTTTTTATTTCGGTTCAAGATAGGAACTAAGAAAAATTCTCCTTTGGGTTTCAGCTTGTAAATACTAAAAAAGAGAAAAAAAATTTTTTTTTGTTTCATGTATAGTAGACTATTGTTCTTTTAGTTTTGATTCTTTCTTCCTTTTTTCAGACGTCATGACAGTTAAAAATTCGTTATTGCGTGATAAATATATTAGGATTCATTGCCAGAATAATTAAATCTACGGCATTTGGGAATTTTTAATAAAGTTACGACTATTAATTCAAATGATAAACGCTAGAAAACGACTCTAGTAAGGTCGTAATGGTTTGCTGAATTTTCCAAAAAAATATAAATTAACTTTAGTTTTATGAAAAATACAATATATATATATATATAAAATCTTAAAATCTAATTTTAAATATTTACTAAAATTTGAAAGAAAAATCAAAATTATCAATGCCACGCATTAGATTTATATAATTAAAATGTTAAAGAGTTATATTGAAATTGCAGATATTTGTTGCAGATATTTATATTGTAGATATTTGTTACACGTACTAACACTAATTACTTAAAGTCTTTGATAATTTATTGAGATAAAGACAACTGTTGCTTATAATTAAAAATATGAAGAATTAAAATTATGCATAAATCATTTTTTAAATTATTCAGATATTCGATACATTTTTTGTGCAATAATGTAGCTATAAAATACTGAGGAAAAGATAGTTAAGTTTTGGATCAAAATTTAATATTAAAATCTCATCAAAAAATATTAATTTAAAATGTAGAATATATCCATATTCACTTTAATGGTTTTATTATCTGCATGCATTTTTGAAGGAATAAATTATTTCTTGTTTATATCTTAGAGGAAAATATATTGCAGGATAATAATGTTTTTGATGATCAGTTCTCTCTTTAAAGGTGGAGATTTTGCTTCCGGGTTTCTTGTAATAAAATTTAATTATTTTGTGAGTATATATTGTACGAAATTAAACATTAAAATTCTCTAACTGAAGCAGGTATATTATTTGATGAACTGAATTAACATGTTATGAAAAATTTAGGAAGAGAAAAATTTATACGACCAGACCTCCATTTTATGAACCTTATTTTTTGCGAATTTTTGTACTTCGTGAACTTTTTCCTGGAACCACACAAGAGCATTTTACGAATTTCTTCGTTAAATAGCCTCCAAATAGCGAAATGTATTTTATATTTTACGAACTTTTTTTCTCTTGTGATTCTACTTTTTTTTCTCATCCTTTTGAAAATATTTCTAGATATTTCAAATTATTCTCTTCTTAAATACATTTTATTGGGTTCAGTGACTTAGAACTCGTTTTATCAGGAGCTTAATCTATGTAGAGAAAAAAATTTGCTGCAATTCTAAGCACCTGATTAGAATTTTAATAAAGGTAATATTTCATGTTTCTTAAATATTTTAATTAAAAAGTTAAAACTCAAATTGCTTATACTAGAAATATTTAAAGGAGTTAACGCAAAGCATTTAAATAAAATCACATTTTATAAAAGGAATTATATCCAGAGATGCATACCAAATGCATTTCCCCCATTTTTTGTCTCAATTATGTCCTTCCCTCTCCTCCATACAAAACCCAATTTTGATAGAAAAGGGAATTTATATTTACTTTACACAATATCTTGTGTTTGTTGCAAATCGTTATAATTAATACATTTTATTCTCCTTGTGTATTTGAAGTATACAAAATATGATAGGTATGATGAAGTATACAAAATATGATAGGTATGATGAAGTATACAAAATATGAAAGTTATCCATTTATGCGCTTTTTTAAACTCACGGTTCCGAACGTAGTTGGATACCTTAAATGTGGTTGATCTTTGGAATTGAAGATCTAACCTATCCGGTCAGAATTTTGTAAACCCTTTAAAGTACGAGTTTTTTTTGTGTGTGTAGATAAACTGGTAAAAAATGATGGAGCTTTGTTTGACAAAAAATATGGATATATATAGTGGAAGTTATTTTTTGCTATTTCCGTTGTGGGGTGGGTAAAAGTTATAAAAAATAATTATACAAACTTAGTGTAAAAGGTTTGATTAAACGCTTATTTAAAATTTAGAAGTATTAAAATACAATTAAATTTAATTGTCATGCAACCATATGAATGGATAAAAATTCCGTTTGGCATGATATACCCTAAAACATGGTACTGTTCCAACATTACAGTTCCTATAATGTAGTATCATGTTTCTTTCATTATATTTTTACCCCTCTCATCTCTTTTGTTGCAACAAACGGTAATAAAGCCTATCTATATTTACTAGAACGAATCTCAGATGATCATTAGTAATAAAATAATACGAGATACAAGATCGCTCGTGTGAAACACAGGCAAATGTGGGGTCAGAACTATATCTAGGCCATTCAAGATTTATTTTCTTTTCACCGAAAGTAGTACAATTTTTGTACAGCTTTTGCAACGTTACACCAGATTTGAAATTCATAAAACAAACACGCAGTATTATATTACGCTTCATCTATATTTTTAAGGGCTGGAATTATATTTTAAACTAAAGTAAGTGGTTCTAGATCCCGTTAATTACTGAAGTAAGACGTATGCTAATAGCACGAATAAGCCATTCTTATAATTTTGTCCGTTAACAAGTTTAAACGAATGTTATAAAAATTACAAAACTTTCTTGGTTACCTAATATAGCGAAATCCCAAGTTAGTGATAATTTTATTTATGTTGACAAGCTGTCTCAGAAAAGGATAAGATCTTTCACTAAGCTTTTGGTGGATCCAGACGTTAAAATAAAAAGCAGCAACCTGAACTAATGGATTTAACATTTATTTGTTGGCCAAAAAGAACGTAATTGGGTTAAGAACCTACTTAGCGTCTCTTATGAAGGAACTGTTTGTTTATTATTAACTTTACAAATACGCAGTCCCATTACAGAAAGAAAAATGCATTCATTAACAATAATCAAATAATTTATGAAACTAAAAGCTTAAGTTATTAAAAATTCTCATTAAAGGTATCTGATTGTATCAGCTTAAGACCTGTACACTGAGAAAAATAATTAATCTTGAACTATAATTATTTTAGATAACAAGTACTCTTTATGAAAATTCTTCATTCTTTAAATTTTAGTTATATTAAACATAAAATGTTCATTTAATATTAAATGCTTATGTTATTGTGTAAGAATGATATAATTATAATAGTTTTTATTATATTTTCGCATAATTTTAATATCTAGAGCTCAATTGATTCATTCGCATTTGTACTTACATTGCGTCGTTATAATCAAACATTTCAATTAAAGGTACATATATATAGATTAATGGATATGATAAGAAAATATATAAAAAGATTAAATCTTGAAATAAACCGTGTTCACTTATATAACTTTATCAAGTAAAGTATCGTACTATATAATTTATTTTGTTTGTCTTTATCATAAGAATTGATGCTATTTAAGGTATCCGACTACCCTAAAATCATGATTTTTTTTAAAAATGGACATTTTTTTTATGAATTTATTTTATAAGCCATCTTATTAGCTTCATAAAAATACCAAGGCTTTTATTTTCCATTCACTAGAACAAAAACTACTAGTATTTCAGTAAAAGCAGATGCCATAACTTTACAGAATGCGTTTTACTCGAAATGTGTTTTTTTCGAAAAACTCAAACGAGGACAGCGATTGCTCAAAAAGGTTTTTAATAATTTGCTGAAATTTTTTGTGTATGTTCTGTATAACAGTAGAAGTATTTTAATCCTCAGATTTATCAATCACTGTTTTATTACAAAATTTACAGTTCTTTATGTAAATATAATCACTGTTTTTTTAAGCAATTTCATATAACAACTAAGATAAAGTGCTCTAGTTTGTATAAAATTTAAAATATCTCTTAGCCTGAAGGTCACTTCAAAAAAGAATAAAAAAGTAATACATCAAAACTGAAAAATTGAGAATTTGTTCATTTACAATTTGTACAGAGCGGGCTCCGTTTATGTAATTTTTTGCCAATTTTTAACGATTTTTTCCCATTTTAGTAGTAATAATTTATTTTTCTCTTCTTAATTTTAGCCTTATTTTCTTAAAATGTACTAAATAAATCTAAAAACCGCAAAAAAAATCTCCATATATCCATTATTTAAAAAAAAAATTGTTGCAAGTAATCGGATACCTTAAACTCATCAAAGCATATTAGTAGAATTATAGAATTCAGAAGTTACTTTGGCTATGAATGTTAACTATTGACGAATTCATATTCTTTTCCCTTTGAATGGATGTTGAAATATGCTTCACTATTTTGCCGTTGTTCAAGTTCTTTATTCATTAGTATAAAATGAAATAAGAAAATAAATTTATATGTTTCAGGCGATGCTTGGTAACTAAATTAAAATTCAATGTTTTTAGAGAGTTTGGAAGAAGCCCTTTTTTTCCTCTTATGAATTCGAACTTCTCAAAGTATCCATTGATTAAGTGCTATTCACAAATAAATAAAATAAAATTCCCTGTGTATGTGCAAAATTTGAACAATTCTTGTGTTTTATTCTTCTTTCAATTTAAAATTCGATAACTGCGTAACACGAGGTGTCAAATCTCAAAGGCTGCTCAAAACTCATCATACGAAACAGGTATAGCAAATTAAATTTTGCTTTGCATTTATTTTCTGATAACCATAATTTTTGATACCACTAATATTGATTGTTTAGCATGCATCCCATTAAGATTTAATTTCAATAGGTAAAACAGAAATATGTATATCTTAAAGTAGAATTTTAAACAATATACTCCAGAACAATAAAGGCTGATTCATTAGAATTTTTCATAAGGCAAATCTATCTATAATAATATTTAGTGTAATTTATCTAGTAAAAAAAGTCAGTTCTATACACTGACACTAATATATGAAAGGGTTTATTTTTTACATTTCATAGACAACTTGACTTTAGCATACGTAAAATGTTTGTAGGCATTTATTATTAAAGATAAGAAGACTTTTTTTTCAAGAAAAGAATATAACTGGGATTTTATTGCAATGAAAGAATTAATAAAGTAAAGATTTTAAACAATGGCATTGATTTATGTTATATTTATTAATTCTTCTTCTAAGCATTTTTGTCTTTGCATTGCATTTATAGGGATTTGTGTGAAAATAATATTTTTCACACACTATAATAGTACGTTGGGGCTTGAACTGATACAAGGATTTAAAATAACATCAAGTAGAGTTTTTTTATTTTTAGTTAATCATTATATTGCTTATATCTTTCTTAGCGGCACATTAGTATTTTGTTTTCTGTTCTTATGGTTATGTCAACGCTGGTTGCGATAGCAACAAAAATGAGAATAATTTCTCCTTACTAAGTTAAAAATAAGTCATCACGCTTGTTTTAAAACCATGCTGAGACAAATAAAATATCTACTAAAATGATAATTATGAATGACTGATGCCCAACAAGTATTTACATATTAATATCATTATATATTATTGTGAAGAAATTGTAGGCGAGCCATCTTCTTTTCGAAATTCTGAAGCTAAAGCAATCATGAACGATGAATCGAATAAAAACTAGCAAATACAAATTTTTCACAAAAGTAAATACATGTAATACATTGAGGTTATTAAAATTTAATAGAATTCGTTATTGTTTCAATGAAGAACATGGTTTTGAAGTTGTAATAACCTCAAATCTAAAAAAGATGTGATAATTTAATTTGAAAATTTTCATATACCAAACTATGTATATTTCTTTTGAGGATTTTTTTATCATCACTCATGAGACGTAGGTATATTATAAAAAAAAACATAATGTGGAGGGGGTGAAAAATTTTCAGCATGGATCGGATGAAAATTTATTATAGTAAGCTATTCATCTTTCAGGAATTACAGTTCTCGTACAAATAAAGCTTGATAAAGATCCCATAAATATATCTTTATTTCTATTGACGTTTTAAAAATGTTTTATATGATGCTGTTTGAATTATATTAAATCCACATTTTTGTTTAAATTGTTATTTTATTTTCTGGAGAAAAAACTTCCTCAAATGAAAAAAAAAAATATCATTATATTATTGGCGTATCCTTCGTTAATTGAAGCTGTGGTGGAGTTTTGGAGGAGGAATATGTATAAATATATATATAAGTATTAACTTTTTAAATTTTTAAATTTTGAATTTTTGAGAATTGGATATTTCCCGATAAACTTACCAAGTTGCAATAGGGGGAAGTTTGGCGCCATCAAAACTAGTTTAACCCCACTTATCGGTTCTAAGTCCGAGGTTGCACTTGGATATTTGCTAGGATTTACTAAATTTTAATTTTGAGCATTTTCTAAATTTCTTTACTAGAAATTTTCTATTTGGTTTCTTAAGAGTTATACTGAATCGAAAGAAGTAAAATAAATAATTAGCATAAAAATACAGTTTCACCTACATAAAAATAGCTAATTTTATAATAGAGATCTAGAACATTTTGCATTTCTAAAGCGATACAATAGTTAGTATATTTACCTTTCTTTGTAAAAGTCAAAATCAATTTCCTTTTAAGAGTTGTTATGAGATAATTTGATTCTATTTTGTAACCAAATTAATTTGGAATGGAGACCGTAGTATTACAATAGAGCTTTTAGTAAATTAACTCTTGAAGCCGAAATACAGCTGCCCCGGCTTCGTACTTCCAAATATCTTCCTGTTGAGGAAGTTATGCACTTCAAGTCTTCTGAAGTCTCAGTTTGTTGAGAATAAATGCTGAGTGAAGTATTTTACGATGCTATATGTGATATGAAAGAGATTTTGAAAATCAATAATCAAAAAGAAAATTAACTTCATAAATTATTTCTATTTAATGCATGACATAATGCTTCGGTATGGTATTAACTTATTTTAAAATGTGAAGATTCATGTGAGGAGCATTTAAGTTTCATGTGAATTTCTCATTAATTATTAAGATATAAAAACGTTCAACTTATAAAACGTAACCTTTTTCGAAGAATTTCTTTATTTAAATATTTTTATGTAAGATATTTTACAAATTTCAAATCAGTTAATTTGAGATGAAACGATTGAATTTCATAAATTTTTCTCGAATAGGACAACTAAATATATATTTAAATTACCGTAAAATCCGGCGTATAACGCGTACCGGTGTATAACGCTCACCTATACTTTCCAGCTGAATTTTTTAAGTTTTAGGTATGTTTGCCGTATAACGCGCACCCCCTTTTTAACGAAGAAATCTGAAATATATTAGTATACATTGCTCTTATGTTTTGGAGTCATTTATTTGAGATATTATCCCTGACATTTGAAAAAATAATATACTTATAGAACTACAACTCTTTTAGTTCATAAGGCAAGTCGCGTTTCTTTAAGGCTGTCTTCGGTAAAAGTATGAGAGCTCTAACTAAACGCAAAGCTCATTTTCAGACAGAAAAATGGCCCACTTTCCATGGAAATTTGCAATATTATATAACTCGTACCTCTGTTAACAATGTCGTGTTTTTAAAAATTTCAAAATATTTCGTGAATACTTTCTTTTTTTGTTTTAATACGTGAATGCAAAGACCATTTAACATTACGGCATAGGATAAGAAATGGGAAACACATTTTATGCCAGAAAAAATGAATCAACTCGGTTAGAAATGGGAAGTATGATAAAGAAATGCTGCTCTCTAAAGGATAGTGAAGCCAGAATATCCTATTAATTTTTCATTTCTTTTATATCTAAAAAAATGTTCCGAATTCGGGTCCTATTCCTGAACATTAACCGAAAACAGCCTTAAGATAGACGGTATTTCGATACATGTAGAATTAATTGTTTTTTATGTTCATCTCTTTTGTTATTTTTAAAGCTGTCGTTTTTATACCCGGCATATTACGCGCACCCTTAATTTTCGATCTTATTTTTTGTGTTCAAATTGCGCATTATACGACGGATATTACGGTAATTAAAATATTCCTATCAGTCTATTAAGATATAGTTTTATTTTTATTGAGTTTATTACAAAATTTTCCTTTAAACAGACAAACCATTACGTCATTTTGCCTTTTGCAATCCATGTAAATACTGTCTTGCAAAGTATTCAAAAGTTATAATAATACAAGGTATTGTACAATGGTAAATAAATTACTAGATATTATACAGTGAAACAGAACAAATAGTTGATTCATATAGTATATATGAATAAATTTTTTGATACATTCTGGGAACGAAATTATACATGAATTTAATGTTTTGTTTTATTGAAAAAACCCTACACCACATCCAAAAACGCCAGAACATGTCATTTGCTTTTGAAAATCCTTTTTCCTTCTTAGAAAAAAAAGAGAGGAGGGGAGAGTCAAAAAACGCGTCAAACTGCTATTCCTTACACTACTATTCCTATACTATGTGATTAAATCGATGACTGCATGCTCGAACAATTTTCCAAATGCTTCACTAAAGGTTCTTCTGTTCTTAAGAAGGATTGAATTAAGGTCAAAATAATCGCTAGTTTTCTCCAGTAGAATAAATTCGATCTTCAAATTGAAATAGAAAACCCCAATTAAGGAAATACTTGGCTCAAATAGTATTCTTTTGTTTCATTATCTTTGCGCGTAATGAACAATCAGCGTGAAAATTCCTCGTCGTGCGTGCCTGATTTGCCACGGGGAAAAGGAGATACTGGTTCGAAGAAAAGAACCAGGTTAAAGTAATATATATTGAGAATTATTCTGGAAGATGTTGAAGGAAAATTAAAACGTAAGGGAAAAGTGCAGAAGATATATGGAGATATTGTGCAGTAAATGACGAAGTCATTTCCAGGCAATAAGTTGTTAGGTTAAAAATATTCTCTCAATAAAGTTGTTAATAAACTTTTAAGGAAAATTTTGTCCTTAATTTACTCCCAGATTAGCTGATTTAAAAGTATTCAGAAATATATGCAGTTGTCTTCTCCGTTTCCTGCATGCGTTAATTTGATGAGAAATATGGACATTCAGCAAGCCATAGAATGGTATTGATTTGTGAAGATTGATAGATGAAAACAAAATCATTAGATTTCTTTGCAGAGGAGTGCATAAATAGAAATAAATTTGCTTGCGACCAGAAAATCGCTCCAAAAACAACATACTAAGCGTTGTGACTATCAGCCAGTCATCAACAAACATCGAATCACATATAGGATCTGTGTTACCCTGAAACGATTATATAGATATGTGTATAAACCTTTAGTTAGAAAAAAGTAGATCTTTATGTCAAGTGGAAAAGGCTCACATTATTTTAACCGTTATAGGATGGGTGGTTGGCATTTCAAACGAAAGGAACTGCCTATTAACCCCTTTACTGCCGATTAAAAGTTACGTGATTCGCTCCCCAGTGCTACCTTTTTTCACGTAGGCGCACGTATGTGGTGTATTGGGGGGGGGGACATAGATAACCAATTTTTCTGTCAAATATGTAAATCCTTCGCAAACACTGTCAAGGTCATTTTATTGCATTATAGTCCTTCGGAATAGTTTTACTGATGGCAGCATGAAGAAAAGGATCGCATTTCTGAAAGACAGTCCGGCACATTAAATGCACAGATTGAGCGAGACGTATATATAGGCCGACGATACTTAAGGGGTTACGGAATCTACGGAAATTTCTGTGGTCATCTGGATTTTTAGAAACCCTTCATCTCGATCTGACAAGAAGTGTGTTAGAAGAAACGATGATATGTCGGATTAACTTGCTTAAAAAGAACTGAATGACTATTGGACCAGCAGCGGCGAGCCAGTGGGAGGGACTGCAAAACTTGGAACTTGCTTTTGAGATGTTTTTCTGGAGCATGGAATCCAGCATTGAGAGTCTTTCTTTTGGCTGATGAAAAGTGAAGATAGTGGCTCAAATTAGCTCCTCAAGGGGGAGGGGGAGAGTGAGAGTGGTGTATTGTGACGCAATGTCCAGCAGGAGTGAAAAATTAGAGGTCGAAAAAGGCAACCGGGGGGTTTTTATCGGGTTACAGAACAAGTTTGGTTCAAACATCAACCAAATTAATTTTTCTCTTCACTACTTTCTTAACACCATAGTATCTGTCAAAAGCCATAAACATCAATTCCTGAACGAAAGATCTTAGGGGTTCCGATGAAAGGGAATAAAATTTCCTCCTCATCCTTATTTTAATTAACCCCAAATGCCCCCATGGTTTAGGATATGTGAACAGTAATATGTCCTATTATCATTGTTCAATGACATATGGGAGTGTCAAACAATGATTTAAAAAAAGGAAGACAGCATAGTCAAGAGTTTTATCCTAAAGAGCATTTTCTTCTCAAAATTAGCTGTCTTCTAAAATTAAGACTTAATTTTACTTTGAAAATTTCATTCTAATTTAGCAAAAAAAAACATCAAATTTATAAATTCTAATATCCAATGTGGTTTTTGTTTTGCTTTTAATTAATTACAAAGAAAAATTTAAACTGCAGATTCCTTTATAATCAGGACATTTTTAAAATTTATGTTGCTTCTAAAAAAAAAAAAAAAAAAACACAAAAAAAAAAAAAAAAAAAATGACAATTTTCTTACCCTTAAGTGAAACTTATATGACTAATTTCCAAACCAAAATGTTCTAAATGACATGTTGTTATCAAGTTTGGAATGATTCAATCTGGAAATCACTTACAGTTAGAAAATAAAAGGACCATATTTTTTCTTTCAAGAACATGATTATATTTTTGACTAAAATGTTCCCCTTTAAGCCTAGGAAGTTAAATTATTTCGGCTATGAACTTATTTGCAAGAATTAATCAGTCGCGCCACTCACAAAAAGTTTCTGTTAACATTCGATGATTTATAAGCTTCTAGGTCATTAAATCAAAGATAGTTTCGTTTCTTATCCATTACGTCTTTTGAGTGTCTCTCCGGCACAACTAATTTTCAGCTTTTGCACGTATAAACAGCTGCTATTAATTATACATGAAACATATAATATTGAAGAAATGACGCAGAAGCTATTTCCTTCATGAATTATATTTTGGTATAGTACAAACCGAAAGTGAGTGTGTGTGTGTGTGTGTGTGAGAGAGAGATGAATTCGTTGTTAGAACAAAAATATATAGTATTTATTAAAGGAGAAAAAAATCGTGTCTGAGTTAAAAGTTTTTCTTTGCTTTCTAACTATAATCCTGTTACGCTTGGTTATGATATTGAATCCAGAATATATTTCACTATAAATAACTTAAGGTATCCGACTACGTTCAGAGAACCATGATTTTAAAAAAGCACATACATATATAATTTTCATGATATTTAGTGTCACTCAGATTAGAATACATGTATAAAATTGTTTCAAAGACATAATGACAAAAATTATTTAAATACATTATTTTGGCAAAAAATTAACTTAGAATAACCTTTTTTCAAAATGTTCTCCTTTTTTGAAAAATGCTTCTATTATAATAATATTTTGCCTGTATATAGCTCAGACCTCTGTACAGAGGCGCAACTAGGATTTTTGAAAAATTCACATTATTCTCAGAGTTACAACCATTTGAAATAATTATCGGCATATTTTCTTAAAACTTCTCCCTTCTGTTTTCGTAAAACATGGATAAACTGACTTCCAAGTTATGAACTTCAAAAATCCTAGTTGAGCCTCTGTACAGAGGTGTGAGCTGAATACAGGCAAAATATTAATACAATAGAAGCATTTTTTACAAAAGGAGAACATTTGGAAAAAAGGTTATTCTAAGTTAATATTTTGCCAAAATATAGTATTTAAATAATTTTTTTGGTCATAATGTCCTTAAAACATTTTTATACATGTATTCTAATCTAAGTGACATTAAATATCATAAATATTATCCATTTACATGCTTTTGCAATATCACGGTTCCGAACGTAGTTAGATACCTTAGCATGGAATAGAAGTATTATTAAATATTATGCAATAAAAAAGATGCTCTTTAATAGCACACTTTCGTAATTCTCAACGCCATTGGATACGATTGTTATTACTGTTAATTTCTCAAACATAACCAAATTATATGATGTGAATGGATTATGAAATTAATATTGAAGTGAGTGAATTAAAGAGAAAGGCCAGCTCTAACTCTAAGACTAAATAAGAATATTTGGGATGATTTTGGTAGACACGTTGCTGCTTTAAGTCTTACTTCAATATTGTTACATGAGCTGAAGCAAAGATACTCCATGTTAAGTCTTCATTTCGCATTTCGGTATAAGATAAACTTTATTACAGTTATGGAGACCACATTACTCATTAGAATCCATTATTGTAATGTTTCCATGACAGTTTTTCCACATCAAACTGTGATGTATTTCTTTCTGCAAGAATTGACTTTTCTCTGCCTAATTTTGTTTTAAATCCTGTTTTCGTTTATCTTATTGAAATTTTCGGATTGTATTAGATACAAAACTGTTTACCGGACATTTCTTCTAAATTTCCAGTTTCTAAGTTCATTTCCTTTCAAATTAGCCCTAAAGAGGCTGTACCTGTACTTTCAGATGCGAGTGTATATTTGAGACATTCATTCAAAATCAATAGACTACCTCAGTTATATTTAAAAGTATACATTATTTAGCGCAAGTGTTTTAAATATGAAGCTTAAGAAAGTCGTTATACGAAAGGTTAGTTGCACGGTCAAAAAGCTATCTACAATAAGAAATTTTTTTAAAGTTAATTAAGAATGTTAGTTAAGTTAATTGATGCAACACCAAGTTAGCAGCTTAATTTAGACTCAATGTAGTTGTTGATAGTAATGCCAGTTATATATATATATATATATCCAGCTTTGATGAGTGAGTGAATATTAACGCCTGACTGTTCAGCTACACGAGGGCTTTTGGCAACGGACCTCGTAATTTTGAACCATGGTCAAGTGACGAGGACGACACCTGAGCTGGTACCCCCGTCTCCTAACTACCATACCACACCCACGGGAGGACGTTTGAGCTGACGACAAATTTTACGTGCATTGCTCCCCTACACGGCGGGTCTTTAAGTAGTACTGGGCTCAAACTCCTGATATGCCAGCCACGATCCGATACCTTGACCACTAGGCTACCATGGTCACCAACTTTGGTGAGAGAATTTGCCAAAGTCTTATTGACACTTTTTTTTAAAAATTCCTACAATTAGCTCACTCTCTTATTATATATATTTAATTCTAAATTTATCATGTTCAAATTTTCAGTCATTAATAAAATACTTTCTATTCATCCAATCAAGTTCAAATAAATTTTTGTAAATATGTAGTGGACGGCACTTGATGTTAATACATTTTTTTCAAATATTAATTCATTAATTAAATTATATTTAATTAATTAATGATTTTCGATGCCAATTTAGATTCCTCTCCATTGTTGTAACAATGTAACCATTAAAATAATGACAAAAGTTGAAAACCGATTTTTCAGCTGAACTCCAAAACCGGGTGTGCATTGTTACAGCAATGCAGACAAATTATGCTCTTTTTTCAATTCCTACTATTAGTTCACTCTCTCCCTATATATATATATATATAGATATAGATATAGTTATACTTAGGTTCTATAGCTATCTGTGTATATATATTATGGATTATATGTATATATATAAATTGTTCAAATTTTCTAATAAAATACTTCCTATTCATCTATTCAAAGTAGGAATTGATTAAGTATTTTTTTGTTTCTTATGTTACTTGTTATTAATTGTATAATGATAATAGAGAGAAGCCTTCAATAATAATAATAATAATAATAATAAACTAAATATATTTAAACGGAATTAAACTACAGGAAAGAAATATGTTCGGGTATTTTTTTTAAAGATAATTTTTTGAAGGAATCAGAAATTTTTAAATGTCTAAAAATAATTCATTTTTGAAATCTCTGTGTGTAATTGAATAAAAGGATGTAATTCACTACTCAAAACTTTCTCCAAGATATTTTCTAAGATATATATTACATACACATATATTATTATTTTACTTTTATACAATATTTCCACATATAGATTTTCCGAACATATGAGGCTTCAAATATATGAGAACTGAAGAAGTGCAATTTCTTAGTTCCGATCAACATTTCAGATTTTAATTTAGGTTCATTGAATGCTTGTCACAATTATATTTCTATAGTTTTAATTTATATTTAATCGTTTATGTTCGCATTTATCAAAAATGTAATTTTTTAATCTAGATGTTTTAAACACACACACACACACCTGTACGTATGAAAACAATTGATTATTTTCACTCACAGATATTTACAGAATTGTTATGCATGCATTATTACATTTAACCACACTCATTAGAAATGAAAAATCGAGACCAAAATTTTCTATTAATTGTGAGATATATTTTAAATTTTAATTCTAACACTTTTAATATTTTTGGGGTATTTTTCAGAATTTGAGGTATTGATCTTACGCTATGTGTTGTATCTGCAACTAAAATTTAAAATAATACACACAGTTTTAATGATCTCTAGCTGAAAGAAACATCTCAGCTCCAAAGCATTATGAAAATATTTATCATATATTATGAAAATAGTTTTTACTTTTCCCCGCTTCAATACATAAAATAAACCCAGTCTCTAACATAGTACGGCTTATAGTTTGAACCTATAAAATATGTAATATTGTCTGGTAAAATATATATATCTATAAAACTAATTCAACGAAAAGCAACATTATATCAATTGAAATACTCACACCCTATTCAATCCTAGTTTTGTCGCATTTCAATGAAAATGGTAGATAGTGCTATTTTTTTGTTTGTATTATTGAAATAAACAAATAGAATAAGAATAAAAAATTATTTGGAATAGAAATGTCGACAATGTTTTAACAAATAAATCGTTGTAAATGCCGAAATCTCAGAGCAAATATGAATTACTTATTATTAAATATGTTGAACAGAAGTAATTTTAACGTATATTTATTTTTAATAATAATTGAGAATGTTAACAAAAAAAAAAGCCTTGTGAAATTAATTTAGGATTCTCTTAGGATTATTCGACGATGTTACTTTTGTAAATTTATCCCAGTCTCTTTTGTTATTTCGTTGCTTATACTTTCCTAATCAATGAAATATTTTATGAAGTTATAGCCGAATATTCTTTTACTGTGCTTGAAAATTTTAGCACTAGAGACGAATAAGCCCTTGATAAAACACAACAATGAAATTTAAAAACAAAAACAAATTCGAAATGGAAAGAAAAGCAAAATGTTTGCCATTTAAATTATGAGTATACAAATAGCAAAAAGAAAAACAGCAATGTCAATAGTCTCTTGTTTATACTAAGTTATTTCTGCGTCGTCAATATGTAGTGTTATGAATTCAAGAAATGATTTGTTTTGTTTATGAAATTCCTTTATAACAATAATCCGTATAGCATAATTTTAAAAAAACCCGCCTAATACAAACAAATCACCCAATTGTTAATCAGAATTAGAGGTTGTAAGGTAATGCATATATCTGGCTTCATAGAGACCAATACAATTCATTTCTACTCTTGGATTATGTATCGAATTGTAGAAACATCAAAAACGTTTAATTTAGACAGAACTAAAACGTCGAATGAGTTTCAAAAAAGAAATATTTTCGTGAAATGTACAAGTAAAATAAGAAATAGATATATTGTTTTGAACAATACATTTGACAGAGGATATATTCAGAAAAAATTATACAAGAATGATTGAATAAAATAATCACAAGATGCTAATTGGTAATTGTCAAAAATGACGGTGTTAGTCTAATATGCTGTTAATTGTAATTTTATCTCGTCTCTCAAATAACTGTTATTAAATTCAATGAGTATTTTTTCCACTGATTTTAATGATACATAGCTACGTTCACATGTAATAATATGAAATAAAATGAATATGAGATGAAAAAATATAAAATTGTAGATTTCAGAACTTTTTAACTATCCTATAGATCAGGGGTGTCCAACAAGCGGGCCGCCAGTACGTAAGTTGCGGCTTGACGACCCTTTTTAAAAAGATTTTAAATATCAGATTTTTAAAGTTTTTTCATTTTGAAATTTATTTGAGGGGAAATATATATATATATATTTATATATATATATATATATATATACAATGTATTTGCCTGTTACCTGTTCTTGTTTTAAAATATTAAAATAAATCTTTTTTGATAATAGAAATGTCCTTTAGATTAAAATAGATTTATATTTTATCAAACAGTTATAATTGATTCTACTATACTAAAATACTTTTTTAATAAATTTCGAATTGCTTGATGCATATCCTTTACTATGGATGGTACATGATTTTCTGTGTGTACGACTTTCGTTTCTCCTCCTCCTTTTCTATTTGGAGTGCCCAAAAGGCAAGAGGCAGCCAGAGATGTTTTTTAAGTTTAAAAAAAAAATATTCAGGACGGTTAAGGTAAAGGACAATGTATACTTAATCGTTGGCGAATGACAGCACTATCAAATTTCAATAATGAGTAACGAAAGATCAATTCAATAGGAAAACCGTAATTTTCAAGAAAATGGCAACTGTAATATTTTAAAAATTATTTGATCATTGCATTATTATATTATATAAACATTGTTGTATTATCTATGTCTGCATACTTGAAAAATAATGAAAACAATAATGATAATTCATTCTGTTTTAAATTTTCACCCCAATAAATGTTCCTTTACTTCCAAATCTGATATAAAGGTACATATTTTTATGTGTGGCACGCGATATTATAATGTTTTTCCGAAGTGGCCCGCAAGGTCATTTGGGTTGGACATCTCTGCTATAGATTTACTGTTTTTGTGTTGTTTACAAAACCAGATCCCTTAACTACGTAACATCATCTCCAAGAACCCAAAGATCTCCAAGAAGTCGAAAACAAAAGTAAGGTCTTTGAAAATCTCATGAACACAGTGGAATGCAAGTATTTAAGTACATGAGCGGGGAAGGCTTGATGTGCTATGCATGAATACACTCAGTTAAGAGACTCCGTTCCTGTTGGAATGTAAGAGCTTTGGTGTCTCTACTTAAAAAGCTCTGTTGTTTTCTAGGATTGCCAGCTAGTGAGTCTGTTAATTTCTAAGAATATTGAGGTGGTGAGACAGGTGTGGCTTTGTTCCAAAGTACCATGGATAAAAAGGTGGGGATCTCCAAAGTGCATTTAAATCCATCTTTTTTACTGAGGAGGTTTTGCTATAGGTTAGAGTTATGTCTTCATGAACACTCAGCAGAAGTTGAGTACTGTTTAGTGTATCATGTGTCTCCTTATCATTCAATTCTGTATGTTAGAGGACCCAGTGAAGTGTATAGTCATTCTCGAAGAAAGCCATAAGATGATATCTAAAATATTCAGGCTTGTTAACCAGATTCATTCAGTTTTAAAAAGTGATGTACAGATATACGATTCTCTTTTAAAATCCACATTTCCTCGATATCAAGGTCCGTATACGTGGCAATATACCGTAGGCACTTAGAAATTGTAATAATCCAACCCTAGAAACTAAACAGCCTTTAGAAATTTTAGTCATGATGTTAATTGTGCTATCAGTTGTTTCAATCTGCACACCATTTCTAGAAATACTGCCGTCATCCATACTGCCATCGTTATAAACATAGTTAAAACTGATTGCCAACATCAAAGAATAAGGTCCACACCACTTGAAAACAAGCCCATTTCTTTTGCCAAGGAAAAAGCAATATATGTCTCATTAGAGGCTAGTTATTGTGCCAAAAATGGAAATGGGAAGACGCTCTATGCTTATCACATTGTAGTTTTAAAGATTATTGTATCATTTTAAAGGGAAGTAATTTCTTCTCAAGGGAAGTAATGGTAAATCATTCCAATAAAATACTATATCAATTAGACAGCTTACGACGGCCAGTAATTATTTTTTTTGCTACTCTTAATTTTAGTCTCTTTCAAGCTTACTTAAATTATCATCAGATGCACAAAACAGATGGCTATGCGTCCCGAAATATTCAATCTGCTTTATTCTTATAAAGTACTTGATTTCATTGCTAATAAGTTTGTTTCTTATGTTTCTGGCACAACAGAAAAAAAAAACAGTTACACCATCTTCTTAATGGCATACATCAAATTCGTCGTCATTGAAATTCATAACCACTATACAACCTCCAAGCTAAAGGGAAGTGCGATATCTGATGTTCAGTAGTCAAATACGATTTCTTCAGCTGTCTTTCATATATCATATTTTTTCAGTAGGAAGATATACTGTCATCTGCTGTCTTGGTAGGTTGTGAATGACGGCTACTAAATCACCGGATAATTTTCCTTTAATTTGAAATACTGTTCAAATTCCAAAATAAACAGGGATCGGTACTGGGCTTTACAGCCACATTAGCTACTATTCAACCTCCATCTGTTTTCACAACGATTTAATCTTGCATAAGGTCATTCAGATGTCCTCTACAAGGTTACATGTTGGACATTGGTCTGTTAATGTATTGTGTGTAATTATTCTTACTGAATTTCTTAGACTACATCTTCACAACTTCCATTATACCCTTCCGAAACTCATCACTATGTGCGTGAGTGAGTGAATGTTAACGTCGCATTGTTCAGCTTCATGAGGGCTTTTGACGACGGACCACGTAATTTTGAACCATGGTCAAGTGACGTGGACGACACCTGAGCTGGCACTACCCCTCTCCTAACTACCACACCACACCAATGGAAGGACGTTTCAGCTTTTGACAGATTTAATGTGCATCTCTACCCTACACGGCGGGTCTTTAGTGGTATCGGGCTTGAACTCATGACATGCCTGCCATGATCCGATAACTTGACCACTAAGCTACCGCTGCCCCATCATCATGTGCGTAGGGATGCCTAATCGTAGATGACCCTATTGAATTTAAGGAATTTTCTAATCAGCCTGTATACTCATTCCGCTGTTATGTTATTGTCTTAGATTAAAATTAAGTAAATCCTTAATTTTGACACACACACATACATATTTATATATTCTAGAACAGGTGTGTCCAACACGCTGCCCGCCAGTTCGTAAGTTGCGGCCCACCGACTCTTTTTTAAAAAATTTTAAATCAGATTTTTAAAGGTTTTTCATTTTGAAATTTATTTGAGGGGAGATTCATTTATATATATATATAAAATATAAATCTACAATGTATTTGTCTGTTACCTGTTCTTGTTTTAAAATAAATCCTTTTTGATAATAGAAATGTCCTTTAGATTAAAATAGATTCATATTTTATCAAACAGTTACATTTGATTTTACTATAGTAAATTACTTTTTTAATAAATTTCGAATTGCATTATGCATATCCTTTACTATGGACGGTACATGATTTTCTGTGTGTGCGACTTTCATTTCTCCTCCTTCTTTTCTGTTTGGAGTGCCCAAAAAGTAAGACAGTCAGAGATGTGTTTTAAAGTTTTTTCACTCAATAAATATTTTTTTTTGTTTCCAAATCTGATATAAAGGTACATATTTTTATGTGGTGCCAGCGAGATTTTAATGTTTTTCCGAAAGTCATTTGGGTTGGACACCCCTGTTCTAGAAAGTTAAAACCCATACTTTTTTTCCAATCGTAACTTTTCAAAAATTTTCAAATGATGATTATTTTTTCTATTTCTTTAGAAATGAAATATTGATTAAAATGTACTAGAAAATACACATACACCAGAAGCTGATTTTATATTATCAAGATCCAATTATAACTAGAAACAGTAGAAAAAAAAAAACTAATCCAAACAACAATATTTCATTGAATTATGAATTGTGTAAATGCATCATAGTATACAAAACTTAAAATTTCTTTTGCAGTCGGTGAATGTGCATACTTCACACCATAATAAAACCATTATAGAAATATTTTCTTCCCTCGAACGAATAAAAGAATGAATAGAAATAACATTCTATCCTATTTTTTGCGGAAATTGAGCAATAAAAAAGCCCATTCTTTTTCCTTTTTTGTAGCATGTTTCCCACACAAGCTACGTTGCTTGTATATATAAATAAATGAAGAATGCTATCGAGTGTGTTTTTATACATTTCGTTGCTGTCTTTCAGTACGAAAACATTGAGTAGAATTCCAACCGCAGCTGCCAAAAATTTATGAACAGTTTGTGAAGAAACTCACAAATTTTCTTCAGTAGTCGATTTGGGAAATAAATATATTCTTGTTGGATATTCTTTACAGTTTCTGATTTTGAATTGTTTTCGGCATTCCTTTTTATAAAATGGCTATTGCTTAAAAATTCCTATAATTTGTTACTATTTTTCCAAGTAGTAGAAAAAGAGGAATTGGTAATTTGTTGAATAGTTAATTTTTAAGGTGGACTGAAAGAGAAGGGAAGGGAGAAAATTTAATTAAATATCAATCTGCCAATGCATACAACGTTACATGAAAAAAAAAATAATAATATTAGAGTTAAAAAGTTTTTATTCTTGCTCACTTTTTAACAAAAGAGTTGTTTTATTTATTTGTTTAGGGTATTGGTTATTATGGTCATCTAAAGAATTTCTAAATAAACAATTTTTAAATTATTTATCCTTAAAATTCTTTTATACGTAAGCATCTCAGAAGGTATCCGACTACGTTCGGAACCGTGATTTTAAAAAAGCGTATAAATGGATAATTGTCATGATATTTAGTGTCACTTAGATTAGAATACATGTGAAAAGTTATTTTAAGGACATTTTGACAAAAAAAAATTATTTAATTTCAATATTTTGGCAAAAAATTAACTTAGAATAATTTTTTTCCAAATGTTCTCCTTTTGTGAAAAATGCTTCTATTATAATAATATTTTGCGTGTATATAACTCAGACCTCTCTACAGAGGTTCAACTAGAATTTTTGAAAAATTCACATTATTGTCAGAGTTACAACCAATTAAAATAATTATTGGCGTTTTTTTTCTTAAAATTGCTCCCCTCTGTTGTAAAATATGGATAAACCCAGTTCTAAGTTATATATTTAAAAAATTCTGGTTGAGCCTCTGTAGAGAGGTCTGAGCTATATACAGGCAAAATATTATTATAATAGAAGAATTTTTCACAAAAGGAGAACATTCGGAAAAAAATTTATTCTAAGTTAATTTTTTGCCGAAATATTGTATTTAAATAAATGTTTTTGTCAAAATGTCCTTAAAACAATTTTATACATGTATTCTAATCTAAGTGACACTAAATATCATGAAAATTATCCATGTATGCGCATTTTTAAAATCACGGTTCCGAACGTAGTCGGATACCTTAAAACAATTTTATATGCATTTTCTCTCTCTCTCTCTCTCTAATCCAAGTGACACTAAATATCATAAATGCCATTATACGCTTTATCCATTTATATGGTGTTTCCTTTTTTTACGATATTATCCATTTATACTCTTTTGCAAAATCACGGTTCTGAACGTAGTCGGATACCTTAAGTAAATATAATTCATGTATACATACCTCTTTATTGACGCAGAATATTACTATAAAGGTGGAAGCATATTTATTTGCTTTAATTTTTTTTCTCACGTTAACTACATATTATTGAAAACAGCCAATTACTTTATTTAACTTTGATTGTATCATTCAAGAACAGAATTCATGTGTAGAATTCGAAAAACGAAACAGAATAGAAGAGTCACTGTGTTTTCAAACTCTTTATCACTTCCAAAATGTTATAGAACAGAAACACCTATAGTTTAAAGAAAAGATGGTAACAGAGCAATCAGTAGGAGAAATGTCCGCACTATCAGTCATTTCCTTCAATATAGTGAATATTCCATTCAATGAGTGTTAAATTATAACATAACAGTATAAGAAATTAAAAGTTCTGAAACTCGGGAACACCAATACAGTAAATGCTTACGGTATCCGAACACGCTGAAATGACCAAAGTTGATAAAAACACAAAGGTTTTTTATTTTTATTTTATTGAATAGAGCTATGTGTTGGCTGTTCAAAGCATACTTTGTTTGTTTCTTCGTAACCTAGAGGACAAGTAACTTTCAATTTTACAAAATTAGAAAAACCGGAAAAGGGTCTTTGATCTACCAGAAGTGGGCATTTAAATTGTTCAAAATCTATCATGGCGAGTCTGATAACACAAAATGTTCTAAATGTATTTCTATTAAACATTTTGAACTTGATATTTACATTATTTTCTAGAGAACTTACTAATATATTTCTTAATATATGAATATTTTTTAGTTACAGTCTATTATTTAAATAAAGGCCTCATAAACAATGTCACAGTTCTTATAGTATTTGATTGACAAGGTCTAAAATTTTAAAATTTTAATAAAACATTAAAATTTAGTTCATTCTCTAGATCATTGTATCTAATTTGTTTTAGTAATATGTTTACTGATATCGGTTAATTACTTTTTTCTCTATTGCTAAAATTTCACTTAAAATTGTGATTTTTGTAAAATTTCTCAGATAATTTTTAAAAAAAATTGTTAGTTAATTATTGTTATTTATATATTGGTATTGATGTCTAAAAATCATTTATTATGTATTAGTACGCTATTTTTTTCTAAAAAACGTATTTAACTATATTATATTCCAAAGCTTCCCTTAACTAATAACCCACTAAATTTTATACTTTAAAGAAATTTTTAAATTAATTTCAGAAAAATAATATTCCCTAGCTTAAAATGGATAATGAACGGAATTTTTTCTTGAGCCGTTATCCTATATGCAAGTCTGAGTAATTTATTTCGATTTATACACTTTACAGTAATATCTTTAAGTTTTCCTAAATTATTCCATACAAAAAAGTTAATTGAAAAATATTTGATGATTTATGTATCTTATAATTTGATTACATATGTATATTAACAAAAGTCTAAGCCCATATTTTAATGAACACTTATACAACAAATGCATCCATTTGAGCTAATTTATATAAATAAATAAATTCTTCATTTCTGGAAAAAGAATAAAATAAAAATCTCTGGTAATATTCTGCATTATTGTTTAATCAGAGTTTGGTAGAAATAAAACAGGAGCTATACATAAGGAATTAATATTCAAAACATTATTTACGACTTACGTAGTGCAAACATAAATCAGAAATACATATTTCATGCTGAACAGCAAATATTTACATTCTTCTTTTCTTTTGGATTTTGGAAAGCTTTGTTGTTTTATTGATAACAGCGCCTTTCTTTCTAATGCCACAAAGAATAAAAATACATATTTCCCCCTAAGATCCCTTACATATAAAACTCTAATTTCCTCTTAATATTTTGCCTCGGGTATTAATTTATGATTCTAACATTTCGTTGGTTTTTAGATTTGTTTGCAACATGTACGCTGTATTCTTACCCGTTATGGTCTTAAATTACATGTTATCCACTCCATGCACGTACCGCATTTAAGTGGTATCTTTTTTTGTTTTTTTTTGTTTAGATGATATCGGAAAAAAGAAAGAAAAAGTATTTCTTTTTTAGGTTTTGCTTGTAAATAATACAAAAAATATTGTTCTTTCGTATTCCGCAGGCAGTTCATCATTCGAATGTGTACTGTTTTGATTCTTTGTACTTTTCTTTGGACATTCTAAAAGTTTCATTATGTGGATTAGAATTTATTATATTTGAGTTATTTTTTAAATGGATAAAATATCTTGATTTTTTAAAAAAATCTATCAGAATTCTTTTCTCAGAGTAATAACATATGCTGTTTTTGGTCATTTTAAAGAGTAATGAATTTTACTCTTTAATAGAATTTTACGATTAAAAAAATTCAGCTGTTCAAATTAAAAACGTAGTTTGATTCTCTACTTTATGATGTCAATAGGAAGGCAAAGTAAAGTGGTCGGCAGAGTAAGCATAAACTGTTATAATACAGGAGCTATATATATATATATTTATATTACAATCCTGTAATGTGAATTATATGGTCAGGACAACATTTGCGATTGTCAACTTTTAAACATTTTTAAAAGAATATTATCCTTTTTTACTGTATTTTCCTACAAATAGAGCATTTTAAGAACTAGTATGTAAGCTAACTAAGCAATTTATTTATAGATTTGTGAGCAGGTAAACAAGATTGTAAGAAGTTGAGATATGCTTATAGAAGACTACCCCTGTAATGTTGCCCTAAATTCTCTATTGAGCAATATGTTGAGTTTTATTTGTTAAATTTTGAAAAGGGATAACATTCTGTAAATATATAAATGTCGGTAATAAACTGCAGCAATCTGTTGTCAACAATTAACGAACCTTTCAGCTACTCAATAAACTTATAATTATCCTAAGTTTATCCAGATTGGAAGCGACATTAATAAATACAATAAATATACCGCAGCATTAATGGTCCATTTTGTTAATAATATAAAATTTTCCTTTAAAGGATATGTTAAGAAAGTTCCTCTTTTCCCTTAAAAAGACACTAATGAGCAGGGAACAAATTGAAAATTATCATTTAAAGTTGAATTTTACAAAGAAATTGTGGATATAAAGCTTTAAATTCCATTTAAGGAAGGTTTGTCTCCTTAATGAATGTAATATTTATTATTTAAAATTCTTCGTAAATCAAGGCTCAAAATGACTAAAATATCATATTAGGTTTAAAATTTCTATGCAAGATGCTATTAAAGGTTCAATATCTACAGGGATGTTAGTGGTAATGATTAATGTGCATTAAGGATATACAAAATAATTAGTGCTACTAATACTAATCCTTTAAAAAAATGAATCTTTTTTCAAGAAAATAATTTAATTCCATACATTTTTATCTTTTTAATAAGTGTAAGACTATTTTCAACCTTGCCAGTTACAGTTACAGCATAATAAAGACATTTCTTCGAACTAAAAATGATTAAATCGTACTAAAATTTTGTCTTTGCTCCAAGACAAGAATAGTTTATTTTTATTGTAGTTGAGAAAGCTGAGTGAGAAATTTTCTTAGATTACCCTAAAATTAAAGAAAGAAAGTGATGTTTCAATTTATTAATTAAGTTACGGAAAAAATATAATGCATATAATTATCTGATTATTAATCCTTTGATATTAAAATGGATACTGATATTTTTTGAAAAATTCTCCCCTCCGCCGAAAAATAGATAAGACAAACAATATAGCAATAAGAGGGTAAGGTGAATCCTTTTTATTTTAATCATTTCCTTGTATAGTGTTTGCAGGAGTTTCATCGTACAATAGAATTTTTAAAGCCTTCAAAATAGTCATCCCTATAAAGATTTAAAAATATTCGTTTAGCCTATTACAAACTCTCCAAGAAGTAAAATTAACGGAGTATTTTAAATAAACAGCTTATTTTAACAACTGCTCTATTGTCTTCTTTTTTCCTCTTTCAATTGAAAGTAAGAACATCTCTCTTGGCAAAGTTTCCTTTTCAGGATCAAAGCTCCAGAAACTATATATTTAATTGCCTCTATGATATTTCCAGATCCAAATTATGACTCTTAATCTCATTTCCACCTCCTAAAATATCTCTTCTTTATCTCCAATTTTATTGAATTAAAACCAAGACAGATTTAGCTATAACTTTTAATTTTTCTGCGTACGAATTACTCATGTAATCTTCCTTGGATTAACTACAATAATATTTAAGATTGTTGAATTGCAAAAACACACTTTTTCATATCTTAACCATATTACACCAAGTACAAATATATAAAATAACCTGGCATAATTCAAAGACGAATTTTTTAAAAGTGACAAAATTTAAATTGTTCAAAGTTTATGGAGTGTTTCATAAAATATGTCATAAAGTGTTTCATTATAAGATATTTTATCATTTGGATCATGATCGTGATTTTCTTTCTATTAAATTTTTGAGGAAATGAGAGATTCAGAAAGTGTTATAACATCATTTTCTGCTTCCAAATCGTTTGAAAAAACTTTACCTTATGCAGCTGATAACTTTACCAGTTTTATTTTTTCCCTTAGAGATTTTTAAAGGAGATATATTGATATTATATTAAAATATCGCTCAGCCCCCCCCCCCGATCCATAAGCGCGACTGAAAATTATCAAACTCAAAGTTATAATTAAGCATTTCATATTTAATATAAGAGGAAATGCTTTAAATATACCTTTATTAAAATAAGAAAACTCAAACCAAAAAGATTAAAAATTGATTAATGAAAAATATTTTCATTTTATTTTTTTTTTATATAATAAACCTAGACCTATTTTTTATATAATAAACCTAGACCTATTTTTTATATATATAATAAACCTAGACACATTTCTATGACCTAGAAAAAAAAAGAGGAAGCAACGAGTAAGTCCTTTAATAACTAAGAAGAATGTTATTTATTTTATCAAAATCTACAAGAATCAGAAAATATTAAAAAATGGACTTAACCGCACTGACTTCTGAACGACTTATGTATTGCTGTCTTCTCCCCAGTTAATAACATGGCTTACAATTACTTGCATTTCTATACATAGTTTGCGACATAAAAGTTTTGTGCGTAACCAATGCTACCAAAAAAAAAAAAAAGAAAGTATAAGCAAAAGGAATTAAAAAAATATTGTATAATCTGTACATATATCTTTCCTTCAGTCTTATTTTTTGACAAATATGATTTCAATTTTAAAATTTTTATAAATATTAAAAAAAAAGTTAAATTATTTTCTACGCTCTAATTTAATATGAAAATTTAATCAAAATAATTCCTCTTATATTTGTTGAATTATTATCGTTTTAAATGAACAGATATTATATAATCTTAACTGCAATCAATGTATTGCTGTGACATAAATTAACAATGGTTTATAACAAAATAAAATAACAATGATAAAAAAGAAACAATAAAATATTTTAAATGGCTTTGAAAATGATTGTAAATAAGATTATAAAAATAATGAAAGGGGCAACTAATAAAGGAAAATGTCAGAGTTTATAAAATGATATTTGGGAATTTGAAAAGTTTCGTTAGCCTTGTGCATAGGTAAAAACGGAAAAAAAAATTTTTAGTAAACATTGTAATTTTTTCCAAATTTTCTTTTTAATATTTGCATCCTGACACAAATAACGGTAGCACAAGTTTTGGTGCGAATACGTGGCATTAGCTTTTTAAGGTTCGCTGAAAGTATGCATTTATAATGAATAATCTCAACCCATACACATGTGAGCATGCACTGACATTTTTGTTTTCATCTAACTATGAATTTTTTTTTATAGAATTACAGTCGGACCTCTATATACCGAAGTCGCTAAATCCCGAGAAAAAGTTCGTTATATGGAAAATTCGTTATACAGATGTTCATAATTCAATTTTCTTTATAAACCACATAAAACAAATTTTAAGTTCATAAACACTATATATTAAAAAAAAGTAATTATTCATACCTTTTTGTAAAACTAATATATATTTAATTTATATATCTTACCCATAAAAAGAAAAAAAAGTACAAGGTTAGTTTCTTGACGCCTTTATCCACTTCCTAAAGGATTAAATGTTTTTCTTTGATGCTCAAGCACTTATGCTTTAACATTTTGGAACTACAAGAAACGAAGTTACTAGTACGACTGAACCACACTACAAATGAACGGAGACTAATTCAAGGACACGGGGGCACGACACAACTTCACTGAGGGTGAAAGGGAATAACGAAGATGTTTACAGTGAACTGGACAATGGAGACTAAAGGTGGCACTTCTTCGATGAAACGCCAGAATTCTATTTCTCTCGGCGAGTTAGGCATCTAAGGAAACCAGTTCAAGATTTATGATCACGATAAAGTGTATTAAAAGAGATAATAAAACTTGAAATGACCAGAAATACTTTAAAAATAGGGAACAAAAAATTGAATCACATGAGAAAAATTCCGTTACATCGAAAATGCACTTTGCTATTGGGAGGTTATTTTACGAATAAAATCATGAAATGTTTTTGATTCCAGGAAAAAAGTTCGCTATATAGAAAAATTCGTAATATAAAGGTTCATAATATGAAGGTTCGCCTGTAATATAAACTAACGATTATATTATTATAGCATTGTGTTCTAGTCGGTTTGAATAATACAATGAACTTGCACATGGAATGTGTAGAAAAAATTTATAATTTATAAATAATGAAGCCTTCAACGTGAATAATGAATTTTTAAATACAGCGAATATTAAAATTTGTTTAATTATCCTTTTTTGTAAAATTGGGGAATTAGAATCCTGTTAGAGAGTTAGTCAGTTTCCTTCAATTTATAAGAAAGAAAAAACAAATTATAAGAAAAAGAGAGTATTCTTTTAGCACATCTTAATTGCTTTGAGAAATAAGAAATGTATTTAAAAAGTTTTATCATTTGTTATACTAATAAATTGAGAGCTTTTTGTAACTGAACAAAACATTGAAAACAATACTGATAAATAAAGAAAAGCATATTAATAAAGAAGAATGTTAAAGTTGAGCAGAGAAAGTCTTGTGTAAGACGAAAAAACAAAACTTTAATACAATTAACGTTTTCTTCAGTTTTCGCTCTTTCTTTCATTGACGAATTAATTACATCATTTCACTTTAAGAACAATGAAGAAATAAAGAAATAAAACCAGTACAACTACAAAAAGTCCTGAAAACAAAAGGAAAATGGGTTACATATCAATTTGGGATGGTACCAATGATGTTTAAATTCATTACTTTCTTTCTTTTCATTAACTTAAAATTTTTCTTCCAATAATCTACACTGTTTTTACACTAGTTAAGATTACAAGAAAAAAAAAAGGCTTACTGATAGAATTTCACTCCATTTTTGTGCAAAATAAAATTTCCTTTGAAATGATTTTAAAGTGAAAGGAACTGTAGTTTAAAAGCTTTTCTTCGTATAAATGGCATTGCGGAATAAACGTTCGAAAAAAAAAATAGTACTCTAATCGAATAATTTTATGAACGTTTTTGTGATAGTATATTCTTTATTTGAATAAATAATACAATTCTTAAAATTAAAAGAAATTTAAAGAATCATACGTTAAAAATTATCCTGATTAAAATCTTGAAAAAGTTACACTGGAAAAATATCCTGAAAAGATGAACAAATCAGCTAAAACATGAAAGTTTATCTAAAAAAATGCAAATGCTTAATTTATTTCTGTTTTTGAACAATTTTGATTGATTCGTTGAATTAACTTATATTAAAATTCCTCAGATCTATAGACCATGGACTATATATATCTGAGTCTTGGTCATGTGAAGAGCACATAAGCAGATTTTGCATTTTCCCCTATTACATCAAGTTATATAAAGCTTTTATTCTAGTTGAAGATAATGGGCATCCTTTGCACATTACTCATTGTAATATTTTCAATAAAAAATTAATTTTTTTTTAAAAAAAAATTAAAATTAATTGATAAAAATTTATTGTTAAAATAAAACTTGCTTCTAGTCAAACATAAAACAATAAATACTTTTGTATTAAAATTTTTTCTCCAGTTACGTTGTTAGTTTTAAAAATAAAATAACTGTATTAGTTTTGCGGCGTTATTCACCAAAGACCCATTTCCCGTCGGGAGCGAGTGACGTTTCAACGGTCAAGTAGTTTCTCGTTAGAAAGTATCCCAGGGTGGACACCTCAGCGTTGATGTCCTAAGTGAAGTCCACTCTGACCTCCCTTGATCTAGCCGACAGAAGGTGCCGGCGCAGTTCCCACTCCAGCCACCGGTTTCAAAGTACACCGCGCGAAGGGGACTTGGACCAATAGAAGAATGTTTTCACCGAATACGTCCAAACAGAAGTGACTATACATCACTTGTCACTTTCGTGGGAGGGGCGTATTTCATCTAAAAAGTGACTCTGGAAGCGCGAGAACAGACAGAGAGTGACACCAACGCAGATACATGATCTGACTCTAACAGTCTCTCCAATTCCAACAGCCCTACCACCCCCGCACTTCTCCAGCTCGTTTTAACGCCGCCTTCATCAGGAGCAAATGTTATTGTCTCAACAGCACTGCCTGTAATAGAACATTATCATCCCAGCTATAACGCCGCAGCAGTTTTATATGACAATTTAAGCAATATGTTTTTATGAAGACATACTTTTGGTATATAGTGTGATTTTTATATTCTTCAAAGTTAATAAATTTCATCGTAAATAGTCAACATCTGGAGTACTTTCTTTTTATGATGTTTTTTTTATTGCAGGATGAAAGGCAATTTTCATTACCCGTACATTCCCAAGCAATACTCAAAATTACCTGTAACGGTACCTGATTACCTGATGTAACGGTTTTTCTTATCGCCCTCAAAGTCTTTTTTGACATCTGAACAATCGTTGTATCCCCTCAACTAATTTTTAGTATCTTTTCAGCCTTACATATTTATTTTTGTCATTATTGTATTTAGCCAACACTTTTTAAGCAGAGAAATGCGTTTTCTTGCATTTATCATTACTTAAATCTATTTTAAAGAATTAAGAAAGGTCCCATGAAAAACATATTTTATAATGCTTAACAATTTCAAGCAAATGCAGCTTTATAGTAATAATCATTTTGTGGATCCATCCTTTAGTTTTACACTGTTTTTTTTCCAATTATAGATATTTTAATATTTTTATCTTTCAATTTTGAAGTAAGAATTTTCATACAAGCATTTTCACGAATCAAAATTACATTTAATTCATGCAGAAGGGATAGTTTCGTCGTTTTTCGCTTTTGCAGTAGATAAGAAATTTGATTCTAATTTTATGAATTCCTCATCGAATATTAAATTACAGAGTGGGAGCTTATTCACAGAATCGTAGATAAATGTTCAGCTGTCTATTTTATGGTGAAAATCGAGGGCGTGATTATGATATATACATGTGTATACTTTTTGGTGATACTATTTTGTTCGTTACTATTATTTTAGTTCTTTCAATTTGTATCATTATTTCTTCATTTCTTGTTGGAACTGAAAACATAAGCATGTAATATAAATATAATTATGTCATTTAATAAAAATTGATATAAGTTTTATTTCCAATATCTTGTTAGGGATATTATATATAAACATAAGATAAGTAAAGTTTATGTGTTATTTTTCCTTTACATATGAGATACCTGAATTTCGAGGTAAAATTTAAAGTTTTATTGACCATATTTTAAAAAAAGTGAATCATTACTTTAAAAGAAAACATAAAAGAGAGAAACATAATGTACAAAAAAAAAAAAAAAAACTCAATTTTTTTTCTAAAGTGTTTAAAAATAATATGATACTAATAAAGTCGACTCTCGCTAATTCAAACCTTCGATAAAACGAACCTCTCGCTAATTCGAAGTATATACTCAATACATAGAAAAATTCTTGATATTTCTAACTAAAACAATACGTTTCTTTACACCCAATATTTTGAAGTAAAATCTGTGTCTGGACAGATTACTGCACGGGATAATTTGAGGTTATTTTATAAAACTCTCCACAATTCGAACACGCACTATCATGTAAATTCCTGTAGCAAACTTATTGGAGCTTACAAGTTTTGTGTTGTATTGTCTCTGTGTGTCTCCCCTGTAACGTAGCCACTTTGATGACCATTTGTCTGCTACCCCTGTACAATGTTTTTCGGTTCCTCAAGCGAAAAGACAATTTTATTGCTTTCCTTCTTCACATGGACAACACATCGACCTCACCTGTTGTCAGCCGTCCATATCTTTCGTTTAAAACTCTACCTTGCTACATATGTGTTCAGAAACGATGGTCGGCTATTCTGAAGAAGAAATGTGAGGACTGTGTATTTTATGTCGGACTGGCATGACGATGTATGGCTCATTTGTGTGATTTATAATATGTGACCCAAATAGAGCATGGGCTGGGCTTGCCCGTGCTTTGGAGAACCAATGGCGTTGGGGATAGTGTCTGAGGGAACCGGGAGCGAAACGATCTTATTTTCTGCATTCTTTAATACAGGACTTTTAAATTCTGTATAATATTTATGCTGTATAATATGTACTTTTTAAAAATACTTTAAAATAATTTCATATATATGAATAATTTTTGTTTTATAACATTTTTTAAAGTTTAAATGTGCTAGGAAAAAGTTTCTCTTGGTGTATTTTGGAGTTTTTTTCAACTCTCTTGATAATTCGAACTCTTAAAAATTCGAAGTTTTTCATTGGTTCCTCCAGCTTCGAATCCAGAGTCGACTGTATACAGTTTTCAATAGAATAACGATTTTCACAAGACTATATTTTCAGAACGATAAATTCCTAATAAATTTTAATTTTTCCCTTAAACATATAAAATGAAACATATTTTGGTGTTCAAACAGATTTAAATAATTGACAAAGAAAGAAGAAAAAAAGCATGTGCTAACGACAACAATCAATTTTATCCTTGAAATATCTTACTATTACCGGAGTGTGGAAAATTTAAATTTCAACAATATATTGAACTATTAATCGCATAAATATGTGCTAATGGCATCAATTTGAAATTCTGATTGCTATTGCTCACATGGAACAAACTTCACATCATAATAAAACCATTATAGAAATATGTTTTCCTCATGAGCGAATAAAAGAACACTTATAAAAATATTTTATACCATACATTGCAGAAATTGAGCAATAAAAATACATTTTTTTCTCTTTTCTTTTTCTATGGTATAATTCAAACCCAGGATGGTGGCACTCGATTAAAATATAAATGAGAAATACTATGAGTGTGTTGTATATGTTTCGCTGTTATTACTGGAAAAAAATGAGACCGATTTTCTAGCTACAGCTGCCGAAAATTCCTGAGCTTGTATTGAAAAAATTTGAAAATTACCTTGAATTGTCAAACAGTAAAATCACTTACTCATTATGTGTCTTTTGTGATTTTTTATTTATTTTTTTCACGGTTTTTTTTTTCCTGTTCCTGAATAAATCCTCTTTTAAAAAAATGCTGTTTATAAATAAAGCATGCAATTGATTCGTACTTTGAACTGAATAATACCTGAAAAAGTTTCTTTGTTGGATCAAATTTCTTGCGGAATATTTTCTTTGTTTGTGGTGGAATATATTTTCTCAATAACGTAGGTTCTCTTTAATAACCAAAGATTCAATCGCAAATATTCTGAAATCATTTAATGAAGTTTTTTAATAACCCGAAAATTTTTAACAAAGCAGGTTTTTAGAAAAAATATTTTTTTTTCCATTCTTGGGAAATTTTAAATAAAAAAAAATTTGTAAATTTTTCAGCTGAAAAAAATGAAAATAAAAAGGTAATTCTTTGATAAAAAAAAAGTAATATATTTATTTTATTAATATTTAATATAATATAATAATATATATATATATATATATATATATATATATATATATAAAATATAAAAAAATAAGTCAATTCCTACTTAGGTCAACAAAGAAAAATTTTATTTTATTTAGATTTTATTAAATAATAACAATAATTATAAATATGTACATACATATGACAGAATCACAATTTTAATTGGCAAAATAGAAAGCAATTTTCCTAGCACTATTCTATTTTTCTTTCTATATATGGCTTGAAATATTATTTTTGTTTGGTACTATTTATTCATTAATTAAATTTAATAATTCCAACAAAATATAATATCAAAAGAAATCAGAACTTTGTTTTACTGTAACTATTAGTTTTATTAGAACTATTGAAAATTTGAAGAAGATATATATATTTGTAAATACATGTATATATAGAGAGAGAGAGTATGAAATAATAGTAGAAATTGAATAAATCCGGATTTTGAATTGTTTTGACTATAGCATATTTTACTTCATGTTAAAGTTACTCTTAATTACCATAGTTGGTAAGAGCTTAAATAAACGATTCACAACATTAAGAAAAGATCCATAATGTTGACTAAAAGATATTTGAAGCAGTAGATTTACATTTATATGAAATAAAAAAAATGCTGTGGCGTAAACACTTAAAAAAGTTTATTGTATTCTATATGATTTGTAAATATAAACCCATCAAGAGTCATAATAAAGTGCCATGCTTTTGCAAACAAGATAAAGCTTTATGGTGCTCAAAGCTAAGGCTAACGACAGGCGTAAGACTCTAGCCCATAACCGCTATGAATTTAGTGGACCTTGATCTGATTTTATTGTCGATCAGGTGGTATAAGCAAAAACAACATATAAAGCTTTAGTTTGATAATTTAAACTAAACACAAAAGTAAATATCCAATGAGAAATAAAAATTCCGTTCAAGCAAAACACATAAATGGAGTAATGTATATATATATATTTCTAAATTAAACACAATTAAAGAAAACATAATTTATTTTTATATTTTTATATTAATATAAATATATATACCTATAAACATCTCACTAATTCTAAATGCATTTTCTTAAAAACTTAATTATGAATGCCATTTTAAATTCAGTCTCATTTTATTTCTGCTCTAAAAATATCAAACCCTGTGTGGCGTCATCACTCATTTATTGCATATAGGTGGCGCTGCCATTCGCTTACAGAATTATATAACCTGCACTGGTTATCAGTATTATAATTAAAGTAGTTTTGTATATATAGGTTGATAAACATATGATGTCAGTGGAATCGTTGTATAAAGTTCAAGATTGAGCTTTATACGACATGGGATTAGGGATTGCTCCACGATTCCTATGCCTGTCTGAAAATTGACAAAAAGCAAAATCACTTTGCTTCTCCCGCTCGGTTGTTTTAATTTACTGGGCGTGTGGATTGGCACCCCACACATGTGTTTTGACAGATTTGTTGGTGATTCTAGAAAAGGAATATTTTAATAGTTTCTCTTGAGTTATTAAGCGTGTATGTGATATTTTTGTATATTAAATAATATTGTGGGTTGGGAAGGTGCCTATTTCTGTGTGATGTTTGGTTTAAATTCATTAATTTTTTTTAAATAAATTGAGTACAAAGAAAAAATTAAACTAAAAGTTTTTTTTTATTTCAGTCCTCCCTTTAGAAACGCTGGAAATTTTCTTTTCTGACATTTTTCATTACTTAATTTAATTTCATTTTTTTCATTAATTTGCCATTATTTAATTTTATTGTAAAAACTGTTTTAGCAAAGGAAGGGAAACAGTTCTCATAAATATTTGATGAATTATGATTTTACGATGAATTTGATCGAAAATGATTTACGAACATTTATCATGGAGAAAAAGTTTAAAAATACCTAATAAATTCAAATTTGGATTTTCTTATTGAAAACAAATAACATAAAATAAAATTAAAAAAAAATTACAGTTGAGAGTTACTTTTTTCTTGCGTTCTCCTTTAGGTATTGTGCTTGAAAATAAATTTTTGTTCACACAGAAATACAAAATTTAATTTTTCTTAAGTTTAAGAAGAAAAAGTCAATTATTATTCTAAAAGCTTTATAAAAATGAAATGTTAAAGTTCTAGAATTTCATTTTAATACCATAAATTCCCAAATGATTTAAATGCACCGCAAATCCTGATTATAAACAATGATGCCCATTTCTAACTTTCAGAAGAAAAGATGAATACATTTACTTATAAAATCGAGCAGATTTATTCTAAATTTTTTTTTGTATATTTTAGGGTACCTTTTTTCTTTAATAAGTTATTCTCTTGTGGCAAACATACGATACATTTTTTTTAAATAAATTTCTCTCATGATGTTCAATATTTATTTTTTGTATTCAGAAAGAAAAAAACATTAAATGTCATGAATAATAAAATACTACACTATGTGTTAGAAATTTTTTAAGAATGGAAATTTCAAACGCTCTGATTTGAGATAGTTCTGCGTAATATTTTCTACAGAAAAAAACGGAAAGGAGCAAGGTTTGAAAATTCTTCAATTAGGTGTTTTTAGTGTAGAATAGAACAATGGAGAGAGGCTTGATTGAATTTTTATTCGGCAAAAATTTTAAATTTTGCAAAACGTGACACGCATTCGCGTTTTTATCGGCCATTCAGTCACTGAATTCGCGAGAGAATATCTAAGTATTTCATCGTTTAAAAATCTCAGAAAAACTGTTTTAGAGACCAGGCATAAAATGAAATACCGTCTTTACTTGAATCTAAGCCGCATTCCAAATGGCTTTGCGAAAAAATATAGTAATTGTTTAAACGATATTCGATACTTAAGGAGTCCGGCAAGTCCATAGGAGTCCATATTAAATTGCGGAAGTACATGTACCTTTTTCTCAAAAGTTACTTAATTCTCATGAATAGAATGTTTGCAGTAGTTTATATATACTATCACAATAAAACATAAACGAAGGGTTTTGTCTTTTTGTTAAAAATTAAAGTAATTATGATTTTTTAAAAAATATCCAATTTTCCCCTTTAAAATTTAGTTTAAAAAGTCTTATCTAAAACGATTTGTCAGATATATCTAATTCCCTCTATTCAAATATGTAGACATATTAAAAGTATGCTCACTGAAAATTTTAGGATATAATAAGTAGTTTATGAGAAAAAGGCACATAAAGTGAAAAATATTACATTTTGAGAAAACAGGCGTTAAAGTAAAAATTTGTAATTTGTTGAGCATTTACTTTTTTAGTACTTTTCAGAAGCATAAGAAGCATCTTTTTTTACCTTCTGCAACTGCATAAGACTCTTATAATTTTAATTTTTTCATTATTTTTAATAATTTTGCCTTTTCTTGAGATCTTAAGATGCTTTCGTTGGGCAACATAAATACTATGTGTATCTAATTTTTTGAAGCACGACGCAAAGTTATAACTTGTTCAAAGTCACAATGTTTTTAGATCATTAATTTTGCTATTGACTCATACTGAACTGTGTAATAGCAAATTTATGTCTAATTTTTAGAGTTTTTAACTCCACAAATGTTGATTTTGGAATCACTGACCATATGGTGCTATAACACGATACCGTGCACTCCTACACTTATAGATATACCCAATACACTCTAATTGTTCCACTTAAATATCATGTGGATTAGCGCTCATCAGTAACTCATGCAAGGAGAAATACATGTGCTCCTAGCAGAGCTCATTTGATACGCGTCAAGGAGTAGCTTCATTTAAAAAATAAATACAAATACTTCTAAATATCGCATTTCCTCAAATCATATATCATTTTAAACAGAATTATTTGAACCCTTGGAACATATAAAAAGTGAAAATTGATAATTTTTCTAAAATTCATGTGACGAACCCTCTTAAGAAATTAAAAAAATTAAATGAGAAATAATGTAAGTGAATAATTAATTTATTTTAACAATGTTAAAAACTTTTGAAATAAATACGGGAATCTGTAATTGCTCTAACCATCAATATCGTGTTCAGACTTAATACTGAGATAAACTGCAGAATGTGATGAGTCATTGATGTTAGCTGCCAGAATAGATGTTTCTTTTTGAAAGGAGTGGAAACTCAATTTTTCCACATAAGGATTTTTTTTCCTTTCGATTCTAAGCCACATCCTACATTTAGTAGATTAAACACTGGAAAAATAGTGTGGTTTAGATTCGAGTAAATATAGTATTTGGAGGATAATTAATATTGAAATGTCCGTGCCGTTACAGGAATCATATGATCCTTATTTCAAAAAGTTTTAATGTTTTTAAAAGGTATAGTCTGATTGATAATGTAAGAGTAGTGATACATATTTCGTAACATAATATTTCTAAAAAAAAGTCCTATCTTAAAATTGCTCGATTGCACTTATAAAATAAGATAATTTTAGATAAAAATCACTTAACTAAGAAAGATAGTTTAAATGTGTGTATCGATTTTATTTTATTGTAAAAATATAAATACATTAAAAGAAATCTGATAAATGAAAATCTAAAAATAATTAGGTATGATTCATAGACACTGCTTTTAAAAGATATTATAAAATTATCTAGTTCCTCTACACATGTAAAAATATTGAAATCTAGCACATTCCTGAGAAAGAATTAATTTCTTTTCCAAAATGTTAGAAATTTCAAAGTTCTTTCTTTATGCAACATTTTTTCTTACTCATCCAGATAACTATTTCATTACGTGCATTCCCTTTGAAGCTATAATGTAACACAGAATTATATCAGACAAAGCAGAAAAAATATAATACTCATGCTTCGAGAGAAATGGACACTTTTAAAAATTTATCAAAGGGAAAAAATACGTTTTATCAGTTTTTATAAAATGAAGTAGGATAATGGTTACTTCGGTACTTTTTCAGAGGAAATTTATGATGACGTAAAGAAAAAAGGTTGCCCGTTTTTCTATTATTGAATTCGAAAGAAAAATAAAATTTAATTTAGAATACAAAAAAAGGAGTAATTTGAATGATTTTCTAAATAAAAGAGAATGTATCACGAGCAAAATGTGACGTATATGCCTTGTATTTCGTAATATATAATTTTTTTATAAAGGCTGATGAAAATACGTTTGTCCACCATTCACTCAATTAAAATAAATAATTTTAACATTTTGAAGTAATAAAATATATATATATTATATTTTCAAATTTAATACAGATTTATTTTATATTATAATTGAATATTTTATGAAAATAATAATTAAAATTGGTGCAGAGTTTTGAAATAACTGCTCTGAATATTATTATTTAAAGTTAATACTTTATGAATAAAGATATTCAAATTTTCTGAAATACACTTCGAAAAAGATAAATTCTATTTTTGAAGCACATGTTATTTTATTTTAACACTAGAAATAGTATCATGTAAAGAATTTCGAAAAAAAAAATTATAAAGATTTTAAATATTTATTTTTATAATAATTAATTTGTTCATGCATCTTTTCATCAAATTCATTCTCTGAATTTCAAAAATTTCCATCCTTTAATAATCATAATTCTTTTCTAAGCAATAATGTATGAATGCATTTCGAAATTTAATTTAAATTTTGAAATATATTAATAAGATATTATTAACTTCCTTCAAAACTAGTTATTAGAAGGAAATTTAATAAAAGGAAGAAAAAAAATCTTTTAAGGTATCAAATATTTTCATCTTTTAGAAATTTTCTTACACAATATTTCCTTAAATATTTATATTCTTGAATTACTTCTAAAATGGGATAATGCGTTTATATAAATATATATTTTATTTTATTTTAATTGTTAAATTTTTTCTTCCCAAAATAATCCATAAACATCTAAATAATTTTTAAGGGGACATGGCACGATTTACACAATTTTTTTAATTTAATGATTTTCATAATTTTTTTTGATTGTCTCCTATATGTATGTATGACGTAAAACAGATTTTATGCTCAAAATTTCATAAAAAGCTCACCATTTAATTTTTAAGGTATCCGACTACGTTCGGAACCGTGAATTTGCCAAAGCGCGTAAATGGATAATTTTTATGATATTTAGTGTCACTTAGATTATAATACATGTATACAATTGTTTTAAGGACATTATGACAAAAAGAATTATTTAAATACAATATTTGGGCAAAAAATTAACTTAGAATAACCTTTATTCCAAATGTTCTCCTTTTGTAAAAAATGCTTCTAATGTATTAATATTTTGCCTGTCTATAGCTCAGACCTCTCTACAGAGGCTCAACTAAAATTTTTGAAATGTATAACTCGGAAGTCGGTTTATCCATGTCTTACGAAAACAGAAGGGAGAAATTTTAAGAAAATACGCTGATAATTATTTCAAATGGTTGTAATTCTGAAAATAATTTGAATTTTTCAAAACTCATACTTGAGCCTCTGTACAAAGGTCTGAGCTATATACAGGCAAATTATTAATACAATAGAACATTTTACAAAAGGAGATTAGGAAAAATGTTATTATAAGCTAATTTTTGCCAAAATATTGTATTTAAATAATTCTTTGTCATAATGTCCTTAAAACAATTGTATACATATATTCTAATCTAAGTGACACTAAATATTATGAAAATTATCCATTTATGTGCTTTTTTAAATCATGCTTCCGAACGTAGTTGGATACCTTAAGGGAAAAACTTGAATCTTATGAAGTATTTTTAAAATGCTACTCCTACAACAATTGGCATACATATATGAAATTTGATTTACAAGTACGTCAACCTATGTTTAACAAAAGTATGTATGGGTTTTGTGATAACATGATTGATATTCGTACAATACTTCTTTTTATGATTGCTTATTGAAAATTCTGTAAAAATTCTAAATTCAATTATTTTTTAAATAATAAGTATTGCTTTAATTGAAAAATGTATGCCGAATTTTATTCTATTAGCAACAAGTGAAAAAAGAATTCCAAGTATTAGGCACAGTAAAAAAGCCTTAGCATTTAAAATGAAGACAAACTAGTTATTTTATCTTTCTGAGATAAGTCACTTTAAAGTTTTGATTTGCCACTGGGATATGAATAAAAACAAACATAAAAGTTATCATAACTCTGTGTTTTTTAAACTTAGAGCTTTCAAATTTCGTGAGTTTGTAGAAAAGTATATAACAAATAATTTTGGCTACAAAGTTAATTTTGATTTTTTTAACTGATTTTTGTCAATAGAATCGTACTGTGGTGTCCCCTTAATAAAATATTTCCAAATATTTCATCTCTTTTTATTTATTTTGCAAAGAAAACTATATTTGAAATCCTTGTAATTTTAGTTATAAAATTTTGTTTTTATATTAATTTGATGATTTTTATTTTTTTTAACAAAATAAAAAAAGGAGTTTCGTGATTTTAAACATTCACAGGGAAAGAAAACTTCTCAAAATTTGAAGTTAAAAGATATTATAATACCATGTTTTTGAACAGAATTAATAAACTTACTGAAATAAATTTGAAAAACGGATATAAATTTTCGAAAAGACGAGAGAAAAAAATAAGGCAAAGAGTTAAGTAATTATTTTAAAAATGTATAAGATTCTGGAAATTTTGTTTTAGCCAACTTGACTCATGTCAGAAGATGAATCCTCTGTTTTCAATATATCCATTGATCGAATATGTTTTTATATAAATTTTCTCGTTACAAATTGATTTTTTTTCTGATAACAAAGATTTTAAAATGAGATTACCAGATTTATCCCTGCGATTTATTTTTGTAATTATTATCTAAATGAATTCACACGTAATGCAACTTACTTTTTTTTTTACAATTATTCTTGTCATGATCCTTTTCTTTCACTTTTTAGAGTTTAAAAGTTTTCTTTAGGTGGCGAATTCCGTTTTTCTTGTGTGAGCAACCATATTTTGATTGTGCATAAAAAAGAGGTATAAATAATCTACCAAAAAATAAAATTAACATTTAACACTTTTTAAAAAGGGAACAAACATTTCCAACAGAATATAAATGATTGGAGAATGCTTGATAATTAAATTTTATGTTTTATGACCACATTTAAATTAAGTGCAATTCTAAAGAGAAACTATTCCTTAAAAAAATTAAATGTATCGAGTTGCAAAAGGAATTCAAATAAAAAATTACATCTGCAAATTTATTCAAAAAATGTATACATGCTCATACAAATGTTTTATTAATATTTATTAATACATACATTAATACACTTAATTCCTCATAAAAAGAACAAATAAGTTTCATTTGGGATTTGGATCTTTCATATTGAATAAAAGATAATTCTTTTTTTTTTTGGTGATATTTATTACATTTGTTGCAAATGATTGTTAATCCTTTGATATAGAACTATTTGCAATTAAAACATAGTTTATAATACTCTAAATAATTATTTTTAATTTTTTTAGCTCATTTCACGCCATGAGAAACAAACCCTTGGTAATTTTTTTCAATGAATCTTTTTATAATTTTATTCATTTAATAGAATACACTGCTTGGGTAACTGAATCTTATGGTATTAATTCTCTTTGTGATTTTTACAATTAGGAGTTGTATTATTTTAATAATAAAAGTCCATTTATAATATTCGATCCGAAGGAGTGGCCTCAATTACAGAGAATAAGTAAGATATTATTGTTAATTTCAAGTAAAGCTTATAGGAAGAAATTTTAGTTCAAAAATTTTTTTTCTAATATTTTAAAACATTATTGATCTGTATTTTAAAGACATCATTATAGTAAAACATTCTTTTTATAGGATAAATTTAATAAAAATATATAAATAATCAATATTTTTAGGTAACACATGTAAGCTAAGCTTAAGGTATGACTATTTCGAACCGTGAATTTGACAATTAAGCGTAAATGGTATATTTTATTGACATTTAGTGTCACTTAGATTAAGAATACATGATTACAATTGTTTTTAGGACATTTTGACAAAATGTAACTTGGAATAACGTTTTTCAATGTTTTGCTTCTTTTGTAAAATGCTTCTATGTATAATATTTTGCCGTATTCGCTGCACACCTCTCTACAGAGGATCAACTGAGAATTTTTGAAACGCATAACTCGTAGAGTCGTTTACATCCATGTTTTTACGAAAACAGAAGGAGAAATTTTAGAAAATTACGCCGATAATTATTTCAAATGTTTGTAACTCTGAAAATAATGTGAATTTATCAAGAATTTATAGTTGACTCTGTACAGAGGTCAGAGCTATAAAGGCAAAATATTAATACTAAATTTTAAAGCATTTTACAAATGAGAATTTTGAAAATAGTTTATTTTAATTTTTTACAAATATTATTTAAATATTCTATTTGTCATAATGTCCTTAAAACAATTTTATACATGTATTGTAATCTAAGTGACACTAAATATCATGAAAACTATCCATTTATGCGCTTTTTTAAAATCCTGGTTCCGAACGTAGTCGGATACCTTAAGAGATTTTGACTGAAACATTCTTTTTTGCCCCGTAAATATGAATATTTTAAAAGAATTAATAGCTTTCTTTGACACTTTAAATCAAAATAAAAATCTAAAAAGATTAAAAATTTATGTATTTGTAAGATGATCTCTAGTCCTTTTGATCGTAAATTGGAGTATGAGGATGTGATTATGTTAGTTGTTTCGTTTAAAATTTTAAACACTGAGCCCTTTTCAAAAAAGTATTGTCCCGGCACTTTTTTAAAATTTAACTAACCTTGAAGGGGAAAAATTTTTTTATATTACATACGAGTATTTATATACAACTCAGTAATTGGTAAAGCAATTACAATTTTCTTAAGTACCAATGTTACAAAAGTCTTTCTTTTTTTTAAAATTTTTACTTATTTTGTTAATGAATTTGAATGTGTGGGAGGCAAGACATAAGTGTCGAAAATGCTATAATATCACTAAATTTTAAGTTATTTTACAATTGAGTTAGTTGTTGAATTATTTATTTTCATTTTCTGGTATTTATAATAGTCTATAACATTATTTATCAAAATAAAAAATGAATTAAAATTTACTCAACAATTTTAATCTAAAATATTTCCTTTTTTATTTTATTAATGTGTAAAGAAGAAAAATAATAATAAAAAAATAGTAAGTATTATAAAAGCAAAAAAAAAAATTAAGTATTTTAATAACTAAATTAAAAACAAAGCTGAAAAGATCTTACAATTAAGAAATGTTTTGTAATTTAAATATTTTAAAGAGTTAAAATAGTATGTAAATTTTTATTTTTTTAAATGTTTAATAATTATAAGACGTATTAGAACTTAAACATAATGAAGAATTTTATGATTATTTTTTACTTTACATACAAAATGTGTTTCATATTTTCAGATAATAATATTATTCATTAATTTTATACTATAGAAAATTTTGAATTGTTTCTTCGAAATTTTACATGATATTTTGCAGCAATTGCCTTCAATTATTCTAAAGAATAGTTAATCTTAATTACTTTAAAGTAAATCTGAAATTAATACTTATGTAACATAACAAATTAAAAGTTTAAATATTCAATAGTTGCTATTACACGTATTCTTAGAAGAATATTAATTTTTTTATTCTAGTATTGCTATGGACCCACAAAAAATGAAAATAATATTTCCATCTAAAAGTCATTTTTCTTGTAACATCTATTTTAAGATTTTTTTTTGTCGCTGAAAATACAAACCTATTTAAAAACTAGTTTTTTGCATAATGGCTAAGTATTTTTTATTTCACAACACAAAGGTAAGGCTATTTTTTCCATCCTCAAAGTTTTTATAAACAACGCTTTGAACTAACTGGATTATTTATTTTCTAAATTCAACAGTTTCTAAATTTACAAAAGAAAGACAATACATGAGTCAAAGATTTTACACAACTTTCAACATTATTTTATTCCTATTTATATCAATATTAATGCTGTCTTTGTAGCTTTATTTACAGTAGAAAGTAACTCGATTTTAGGTGTACAAAATTTTCCATGGCAACAAATTTGCAATATTTATTCATTCGAGATTTAATACGATTCAAGAGTGGGTAAACATTTCTCTTTAATCCTTAAATAAATAACCCCATTAAGGTAATTTAATGGAAAATTTAAAGTATTTATGTTAGTGGCAACTCTTGTATGAAAGTTTACTTAAAATTAATATAATTTCATGTGCTTTATGTATGGAAAAATCATTACCAGTTACATAGAAGAAGTTCAAAAGGGACCAAATGTATAGAGATAACATATTTATATTATCATAATTGGAATTTCCGAAAGTTTTATCTGTTTGTTTTAATGGTAAATTAAAACAACGCTTTAGGAGAATTTATTGGAATTGCTATTATTTGACATTACTCTAATTGTGTCTATGGATAAATTCAAATTTGAATCAAATGAATCATCCAAATTGAATACAAGTACTGAATTCTGACTGGTATAAGCGGAGGCAAAACACAATCATAGGAAAAATATGAGATGGTTTGATTTCTTTAAGCGACATAAGCAATTTGCAATAAAATGGAATACGGCCTTTTCAAATTTTTGAAAACTTCATTTCTTTATTCTCGGAATTCTGATTTGAAATTACGAGAGGTATATAAGGTGTTTAAAACCTTAGTTGGGTTTTTTGAGTTTTATTTTTCATTTTTCGCACACACACACACACACGCGTTTAAAGGGAAAATTTTTTTTACAAAAAATCTGTATTTTCAACTACACAAGTGCATGCAAAAAAAAAAGCATGTGAAAAAGAAGCATGCGAATTAGTATATTCATAGTAAAATAATCATATTCCTTTTAAAATAATTTTTCCAAAAATGAAACTAAATGGAAAACCCGGGGGGAAATTTCCCCCACCATTGCGCAGCGCCAAGCGCGTTTGCAGTGGTGGTGGAAAACCCCCGAAAAAAAGATTAAATTTTTAATTGTCTTCAGCGAGGAGCATTGCTTTGAATTTAATCTCTATGCCCAGCAAAGACGTATCTAGAGACATCTAGGACAACCTCAGGAGTTCACCTATCATCCTTTACACTGCCAGACAACTGGAAGCTATCTCAAGTTAGTGATTTCACTTTAAGGCCCGATCACTTTATTTGTCATCATTGATACCCTTACAGCATGGTTGAACGTCGATGAGATACGGGCCCTGTAGTGCTACTTTTACTTTGCAGGAAGTACTAGATTTACGTTTAAGCAGGATAATTTCCTTTCCATGCTTTTCTACTGCTTGTTTTCGTGTTTCTTCAATTGTTTTCGTCCAATACTTATTTACCCTTCGTGATTGCTATATCACTCCTCAACACAGAAATCTTAGACAGTGATGAGGAGATAAAGACGCTGATTTGTGTGTGTGTGTGTGTGTTAACTGTCAGTTGAAACGGGTATCGTAGAAATCCCGCAAAACAATATTAGCGAACTCTATGGCTCAATACCCTGTTGGATAATTGGTCAAAGTTAAAAATGTTTCAAAGCATTAATATTTTTTCCCTACACTTGTGGCTTGTTTTTTTTCTGAATAAAGCATTATAACATGTACCAAATGTAGGTGCTGGCATTCAAAAGTTTCCGGACTGAGTCTATAACTTAAAAATTATTTCCAGTTAATTTGCTGAAGCACATCCTCTTTCGAAATAAGACCATTGAGTCAAAGCTCACTTTATCCATCGCTTGTAAAGCTCATTGAAACATTTCTGGAATCATATTTAGCCATGCCCTTTAACTCAGCCTGCGACTCTGCAAGTGACGTCCCCGCTTAAGAAATGTTCTGAAGTTTCAAGGGGTGAAATCAGGAGACTAAGTAGGATGTGGCAAAGCAGGTATTTTCATTTTAACCTCATAGTTGTTTGAAACATGTTCTTACGTACCACCGCAGAAAACTTTTCAATATTTTCAGTTGTGCGGGAAGTCTATGGACTTCCAGAGCGTTCGTCATTTTTTGAAATTTTCCCCCTGCTTTTTTGAAACGTAGATATTAAAAAATTTTTGGTTAAAATTTACTCCCTTTAAAACGCTTTAAAATTTTTTAAAGTCACCGTAACACTCTTTTCTAAGCCAACACACAATTTGATATTACCAGGTGTATGCAAATGAAATGAGACGATTGCTTTAAAAAAAAAAACACAATAAATTTGCAAAACTGTTAATATTTCTTTAATTGAAATAATATTCATCCAAAACAATTTTTCCCCTCTTTCAGGCAATTTGGAATACCACGACAAAAAAAAAAAAAAAATCGGTCTTTTGAGGCCAGCCAGTCATCAAGCCGAATTGACGTTTTCGTAAAAATGAAGGGTGGTCAGCCTGCGTGTCCCAATGATGCAAATAGGTGGTAATCGGAAGGGGCCAAGTCGGCAAATAAGCCCGCGCAAGGGCTCCGACAGCGCCTTTAAAGATGTCCTTGGAATTTAAAAACGGTGGCAGGGGGTCATATCAAAGAAAAAACACTTTGTGCTACCATTTCGTATTGTTCGCGTTTTTCGAGTTTGCATTGTTCAAATTAAGTAATAGTTGTTGAGTGAGACATAGCCACCTGTGATGACCCTGTCGTGCCGGTTCCGGTAAGCTAGAGGTGTGGGATTATCAAAATGATGAGACATTTCTTAATACAACTTTTATTAAGAATAACTTATATTACTTAAATTCTAATTTGAAAAATTTTAAATTTAAAAGTGAGAGTCAAGCCCAAATTAAATCACGTTTTTAAGTCAGATAAAGCAACTAGATCCTCTATCTAAATTACCCTAAATAACCTTATTCATCAAATTACTTATACCCAAATTTTCCCCAGTTCTGGTTTTTTTGGCCCTTTAGAGAAATATTATCTAAAAACATATATGAAGATTCTTGCCCCGCAATGCTCCCAATTTTTGACTGTTTTAATTTTGGCCCGCAAGATTTCCCCTAAGTTTTGTCACGCTATCGACCGGGGTTTACCCCCAATATCTCTGAGCCTGCCGGTTTCTATTTTGGGGCCGCCACGCTACCCTTTTTTATAGTATATCTCATTTACATATTATGATCTTTATCTTCTTGGTTTTGGGGTTTGGGAAAAAATTTTTGCCATTAATCGTGGCCGTCAAAAAAACATAGGAGTCATGTTAACAAAAAGGGCGAAAACGTCAAAAACCCCCCCCAAGAAAAAAAAAGGGATTTATTTTAAGGGTTCTCAATGCCCTTAATAAATTACGTTTTCCAAATCTTTTATTTCAAAAATTTCTTCCCGGATTTTTATTTAAATTTTAATCTTAAATCTTCATTTTAACTTTTAAAATTTTCCCAAAATATCTATCTTGACTTTAATTTTCATTGAAATTTTTTAATCTTAAATTTTAACTTTTATAATTTCCAAAATTTATTTTTGTTTTAATTTTCATTACTCATCTTAAAATTTAAAATTTTTTAATATTAAATTTTAAATTTTTTAAACTCGTGACAAAAAATTTTTACCCAAAAATGGGGCCAACATTAATAATTACTGTTTAATTTATCCTCTCATTTTACATTTCGTTTTTCAAAATATTTTTTTTAATTTTTAAAAAACTATTTTTGGGTGCCCGGGCCCAACCCTAACACTGCATATGGGCGGGTACTTCGCCCCTTTAATGGGGAAGCTATACTTTTTAAAATTTTCGGGTCAGTCCCCCTGAAATGAAAACTTTTTTAGTCTCTATTTCCATAATAAAAATTTAAAATTATTATATTTTTTAATATCACAAAAATTTTCATCTCCATCCCCACATCGGTTTCAAAAAAAACTCCCAATGAGCCGCCACCCTTCGTTTTATTATTGTTAGTGCCTTGACTACGCCGCCCCTAAACCCAAAGATGCCTCATAAACGTCCAATACAAAAACATATATATATACACATATTATACAATTACAAACTTTTTTCAAAAACCTTTATAACAAAAAAACCAAGAATTTTCGCATCTCAAGAAATCCATCGAAGCAAACAAATGTGTGGGGTTACAAAAGTTTTTCAGAAAAAAAAAATTTTTAAAAAGTCAAAAAAATTCCAAAATTAAATGAACACTCATTGTAGTGTTTGACTTGGCTTATAACTTTTGGGACCGCCCCAGACTTCCTTCTTTTCAATAATTTTTCCGACCACTTGTTGGAAGATCATAAAAAAAAGAAACAATACAACCTGATTTTTTATGTTAAAATTCCCCCCCAACGATGAGGGGGTCATCACTCTTCATTCCTTTTTGGGTTTTACTGGGAAATTTTTTGTTGTGGGTTTTCTCCTTGTCGTCCTTTCCCCTTTCCTTCCCCCTTTGTGTTCTTGGTGGTCGGGGTTTTTTGTTCTCCGTCGTGGCCTTAAGGGTTTTAAGGTTCTTTTCATAAAGGAACTTCCCCCTTTATTCTCTTTCTGCTTTTTTTTTATCTCTAGAAATAATTCTGGGTGACATTTGTCTTGTATTATTATTATTATTATTACCCCCTTTTTTTGCCACTTTTTTTGGTTTGGGGCCACTTGTCCCCAAAAACACCCCGATCTTTTAATTCTATTATATTTAAACCTTTTGTTTTATTTTCAAATTTAAAGAACAGGTAGGGTCTGACCAGTGATTTGTTTTTTTGGGTCCCCTCTGTATTTTTTTATTGATTTATTGGGAACCCAACCTTTTTCCTCTAAACCCCACGTTTCACCGCAGATTTTTTTTTTCCCATATTGTGACCCCATTTAATCCGGTGTACTTTTTTTTAAATAAAGAGTTTCCCGACTTGGGTCTTTTTTACTATTTGGGATACCTTTCCCAATTCGACCTCGTCACATTTCCTATGACGATATATTCTTATTTGATCTACGTTAACTGTTAATTTTTTTCCTGATTTCCATATTACAATATTATTAAAGTTCTTAACTTGTAGGACTCTATAAGGTCCCTCAAATTTTTTTTTTAAATTTAGCACATACTTTGTTGGGCTGCTGAACTTACAGGGTGTGTTTCCAATAAAACCCAATCATTTACCTTTATTTTATGTCTTTTCTACGTCTATTATAATATTTTCCCACCTTTCCTGTTTAATTTTCGTACTTAGTCAGCTTCTTTAAAGCTTTTCTGTATATCTTGAATTTTGAATTTAGAGCTTTCCGATATCATAACTAGTTTTGAAATGGTTGTAATCAATTTTCGACCTAAAATAATTCAGCCGGTTTTTTTCCCGTTGTTTCATTCACCGCCGTACGAATAGCGTAAAACTCACGTAGAATTGATCCCAAGTATCGTGTTGATCATTAACATAATTTGCAATCATTTTTGCACATATCTCGATTAACTCTTTCAGTCCGATTTGCTTGTGGTCGATATGAAACAGTCTTCACATGCCTTATGCCTAATCTTTCACTTAAGTGCTCAAAATCTCGGATATAAATTGGGGACCATTATCATATTAAGTTTATTGGAGCTCCATAACGCGTTTAAAGTTATCAAAAAAATATCCGCTATTATACGATGAGGCCTTTTAAAGGTATAATTTCAGCCCATTTGCTGAAATGATCGGTTATTACTAAAATATGCGGTTACGTCTTATTTCGATATAGGATATGGGCCTAATAAATCTAACGTCACTATCTCATTCGGATAATTTGATAAAATTTGGGATTTAACCGACCAGCTGGTAACGCGTTTTTAGGTTATTAACTTGGCACATATGGCATGTAGAGACATATTGATCAATAAATTTTCTCATGTACGGGAAATAACAAACGTCCGTAATGATACGTTTTAAATCTGCCTAAGTGTCCACTTATTGGTTGTCATGAAATTCTCTCATTATTTCATTCATAAAGATTTTGGAATGTATACACGCATTTCACCTAATGACGTTGGGTTTTCGCATAAATAACAATCCTTCAATTAAGCGGAAATCGTGGGACCAATTCTCACATATCGTTGCATTAACCGAGTTATCTTCCGGGTTTTCTAAATATCATATATATGACCTAATTCTGGGTCATTTTCTGTTCATTTATTAATTGTTCCGCGAAGTAAGTACCAAATCTTTGATTATGGCACAATTTAAATTTTTTCACCAATTATATTTTTTCCATGCTTTTTTGTTAAAACTGTAGCCACCATGTTTAACTTCATTTCTGACCCATTAACGTGTAAATTCCCTTTATTTACCTTATTATCTTCAACCAGTGAATTTTGAATTTTTAACGATTTCTGATCAAAATCTAATACGATTCTTGACCCTTATGAAATCGATACCCAGAATACATGGGTATTCTAAATCTTTCAACACATGAAATGACCAATTTTTTCGAATTGTCTGATCCTAATTTTCAATTCTACAATCCCCTGTTTTGGCATTTCGCACCCTGTCTGTTATTACCTGGGGTCGCGATTTTTTAATTTGCTTATAGAAAAATATTTTCTATATACTTCTTCCGATATAAAGATTTATCTGCTCCGGTGTCCCATAGCGCTTTCAAAAAAGTGTTATTTAATAAAATAGGCACGTGGGGAAGTTCTACGGGTGCTATACATATTGGAGAAAAATCTAAATTTTTCTCTTGTCCCACACCTCTTGAGGTTGATCATTAACCTTTACAAATTTAATCGTCCTTTGCGTCCTATCGCCTCGATTGAAAATTTCAATCGAACCCTTATTTCTACGGTCCCTCTATTAAAATTATCATTTCGCTCATTTCGAAATAGTAACCCTATTGTTGAATCTTTGATCATTATTATTAAACCTATTCCTCTCGAACCCTCTATTATTTTGACGGCTATTCTCGTAAACCCCATTTCTGTTATTTGGTCTATCCTTATTTCCGAATTCCTCCAGTTTCTACCATTAGCTTCAAAATTAGGCATCCTATGCGCATTTTGACCTCGTCTTTCTATATTATGGTTCTGATAACCCCTTTGTAATTTGCAAGAATATCTCTCTTCGAATTTAGCCAAGACTTCTAAAAGTTGTATCGTGTTTTGTGGATTTCTGACTTCCACATAGTCCTGTATCTGTGGTTCGAGTCGAACTAAAATATGATCCCTAAGTCTGCTTGGGGCATTCCTAATTCTAAACTTCTCTCTATTTTTTGTAATCTATACACAAAATCAGTAGCCTCCTGATTTCTTCCCTGCTGGGATGCAAAACTCCGACTGTAGTTCTTTTTTATTTTTGATCGCGGGAAAACCCTTCGCTAATTCAGTTTGAGCTCGCAAAATCCTTTTTTTTGCACCAACAACGAACCAAATATCGAATACCAATCTTGAGCTTTTCCCCTGAGATGATTTTTTTAAGAAAGACAGACAGATTCGGGTTTCAAGTAACTGTAAAATTTATCGAAAACCTGATAAACTCTGCAATTCTCCGACCCTGAAAATACATTTCAGGTAGAACTATTTCCACCAATTACCAAACCCCGTTTAAATACGTTCGGGGCCATTGAGACTTTGCCATCCTGTGATGACCATTGTGCCGGTTCCCCGTAAGCTAGAGGTGTGGGATTATCAAAATGATGAGACAAAATTTTTAATACAACTTTTTTAAGAATAACTTATATTACTTAAATTCTAATTTGACAAATTTAAAAAAATGAGAGTAAAGCCCAAATTAAATCACGTATTTGTAAATCCAAATAGACCCTCTATCTAAATTATCCTAAATAACCCTTTCATCTAATTACTTTATCAATATTACCTTTTTTCAGTTCTGGTTTTTTGACCTAAAAGTATTATCTAAAAACTTTATATATGAAGATTCTTGATCCCCAATGCGCTAATTTTTGACTGCAAATTTTTTGGTCCGGTTTTCCATCTTTTCACGCTATCGATCAGAATGATTACACACTAATATCTCTGAGCCTCCCCGGTTCTATCTGGCTTGCCACGCTATCCTTTTTTGTATTCTCCCTTTTTTTTAGTTTATCTTCTTGGTTTGGGAAAAAATTTTGCCATTAATCGTCCCTCAAAAAAACATAGGAGTCATGAACAAAAAAAAGGGGAAGCTCACAGTAGCGATCAGTATTAATGGCGCCGGGCGGGGAAACTCATAAAAGGGTGGTCCCTGATTGAAAATCTTGGGGATCGTCTTTGGGGGCGAAGCGATTGGCCTTGCGGTCGTTTTACGGCTGTCGGGGTCAACATATGATCGATTACCGTTCTCAAAATAAATCATTTTTTTTCGCCATCCAAAACGATGGAGATATGACTTGCGTTTGTAGCGGGCAAGCAACACGCACACGATTTTTCGGTTTTTTTGAGACGGTCCGTTGCTCGTGTGGTCCCCTCTACCGACCTTTATTATCTTGCCCATTGCGAGACGACGGGGAAAAAAATGCGATGGTCATCATTCTTTTTTTGCAAGTGTTCTTTCGTTTGGCCATCGTCTTCATCAGTAATGCGAAATATAGCATCTTAAAATCTTTTGCTGGTCTGCCACGCCCCCGTTTCTCACATCGAAATCACCATTTTGAAACTTTTTAAACCACCTGTAGCACGGCGCACGGCTCGACATTGCCACCGTATGCTTCTACAAGCATTTGATGCGATTCGGCGGATGTTTCTTCAGACGGCAACAAAAAATAATGCTGTCCCAAATCGTGGTTGGGGAAAGGGATAAAATTGACATTTTTAACACAGTAAAAAAAACAATGCACGCTAAACTCGTCCCAAATTTTAACAAACATGGTATCAAGGTCAAAATATGAAAAAAACACGGGCCGGTTTCTATTGTTTGCATATATGCGTGGGATATCTTTGAAATCGTCTCATTTGATATGCATACACCTGGTATTAAATATTAAATGATATTATTTGTAATTGTTTTGTATTTTATAAAATGAAAAAAACGGTCTGATACACCTCAACATCTATGAAGAAAGACAAGTCACACGTTGCAAGAAGTGTTGCTGACTGCCCTTCATTCAGTGCTGTTGCTAAGCCATGGAAAGAGAAATTCAAAAAGTCATCTTACTTTTTGACTTTCCCTCGTATAAAAATCCACAATATAATTGATTAAATTGGACCTAAATTATGAATATTTAAATTTATATTTAAACACTTTTTGAGAAAATAGTGAATTTTTCCCGAATCTTGAGGTTTTTTTGGTATCATCAGGATACATATTATAAACGTGAAAGTTTGTGAGGATGTTTGGTAGTCTTTCACGCAAAAACAACTGAATGGATTTTAAAGAAACTGTACAATAGTATAGCTTATACATTAAAATAACAGATAGGCTATAATTTATAAAGATATTGTGTGAAGTGTCCAAAATATAACAATAATTGTCAAGTAAGTAAGAAAAAATTCTACCATCTGCAAAAAAGCCCGCGAAAGCAAATATATATTTTTTATGTGTGAAGCAAACCTTTGCATTTTGTTTTGTCTACGCCAGGAACTGCGAAAGCTTGAACAGGCGGAGTATGAGGCTGATTACAATTTTAACATAAAATAAATACAACAAAAAGTAATATTAACGTATTACATTTACAGATACCAATTATTTATACTATTTTAATCGAAAAAAAACATTGTTTATTTGCTTATGATTTTAGAAAAGTTCGAGTATGTTACGTTTGCCAAATTTTAAATCTTCATATTTACGGACTGCGCAATATTAATTAAAGTATAAATTCGCTGAAATTTTAAAGACAAAACACAGACGATTATTCTATAAAAATCCTTGCAAAAACGAATACCTCTCGAATCAGTCGACCTGAAAAAGAATGCATTTTGAATCAAGATAGATTTACGCCGTTTTTCAGAAAAAGCATTTCACTGTTTTTTAAATCGTGCTATATAGTTTTCAGTTATGGTAATTTAAGGTCGCTCACACAGAATTCGAAGATTCTGTGTACTTTTCGATATACACAACGTGAGAAAAAACGATATTTGAATAGTTTGAATGACGTCAGTGAGATATTTTTGTAAGTTAAATATTAACAGGTTCTCACATTTAATAAATGTCTTTTAAATTCAACGTAAGATCGATTCTCCCATTTGAATGCAAAGTTGTAGTAATGGTTTCCATTAAGCAAGGCAATAATTTAAAATTTAAATACTATTTATAGTGGCTCAACTAAATATTGAAACAAATTTACAGCTCAAAAGATAATATCGAAATACAAAACAAATTTAGTTGAAAAAGGCCAAGTGTAGGACACCCATTTCACTAAACTTGAAGAACGGTGGATAGTTAGGAATATTATAAACCTATAACAAAACTACAGTAAAGCTGATACTGGATGTATATCGAAGGTTTTACAAGTCTGTCAATGCATAATTCTAAACCTTTCAAGAAAGTGTAATAATAAGTATTACAATAATTAGTAAAAATGTAGTTTTAATATTTTTAAAAAATAGAAGACACAAAGCAACATTTTTATTCTCAACTGGGAATTACTTAAATAAATTTTAATTCTTTATAGTATTTTTTTTAAATATGTTGCATCAGTTAAAATATTCTCAAACTTTAAATATTTAATAACTACTTATATCAAATTCAAAGTTTTTATAACTTCTTCATTTATAAAAATAATTGCATGAAACTTTTTTTCCGTGTATCGAACATTTCAAAAAATGCTTACAATTTTAATTCAAAATTTAATACAGTTGGGAAATTTTGTAAGTATAAAAATTTTTACTTTTCTCAACATACAACTATTATTAAAACCGTACATTTTCGTTTCCGGGACCTAAAAAGTTGCAAAGTCAGTGAGTGAATATTAAAGTCCCACTGTTCTCTTACTCGAGAGATATCATAGCGAGAGGGGAAGGGGAATTTCCATGACAATGTGTTATGCATTCAAAAATATCCATGCAACTCCGGGGGGAAATAAACCTGTCAGACAGAAAAGAAGCGAAAAAATTTTGAAACAGGGAATTTTAAGTTATACACTTGGTAAAAGCCCGAGCAACGCCGGGCTAAGTGGAGGAGGGAGGGGGGAAGTCATTTTAAAAAAGAGTATTAGAAATGCTGATTTTGTGAAGGAAAGGGAAAATTTATAAAAGTACAGAAAGCCCGAGGAACGCCGGGCCATGCAGCTAGTCATTTATTATATGGAAGAAAAATGTGGTATCTACTTATTCCCTCCTCTGAAATAACTCGAATGAAATAAAATTAAAAAAAATCTAGAATACTTTAATCATTTATTATAATGATAATATTAATTTTTTGTTACAATAAGAATATTGAAAAACTTAAAAAAACCAAATGGCATTTTATAAGGAAAAAAAATCAAGTGGGAGTCTTATAACCATAACCATTAAGAGTTAAAAGTGATACTCTTGTATTTTCATAAAATGTCAACTCAAAGAAGAATCATTTATTTGCTTAGGATGGTACCGATGATGTTTGAACTCTTTAATTCCTTTATTTGTCTTTTCACTAATTTTTAGTTTTTCCCCATAAGCTTTGAAACTCTTAAGAAAGAACAGGACAATTTTTGTTAGGAATTTTATTCGTTTTTGCGCAAAGCACTTTTTTGAAAATAATTTTAATGAATTTTTTTAGTAAGAAAATTTTAAGGAGATATGGGTCAGTGAATAATTTGTTTATAATTAATGAATGTTTCATCATTTTTTCCTTCAAAATTTTAATAATTGTGTTCTTTATCTATGTAAAAAATACAGTTCTTGAAATTAAAATGAAAAACAAAATATTAACTGAGAAAGATAACCTCAAAAAGCTATTCTTCAAAGACTAATATTATCTAAACATGGAAAAGTATTTTTGAAAAGAAAAAGAACCATTTGATTTATAAATGTTTTTGAAGAAATAGCTGATAGTTTTACTTTATTCACGTACGTAGAAACTACTTACAGACATATATGTATATCATTCCATATATGTGAAACATGAATAGATTATGAGGATATTTCTTAAGATGGTAATTCTTTTTTTTTTCTTTAAAAAGTACCGTACTAGAAACTTTTTTCTACTCCAAACCATAAAAAAGATCGTGAATCCAGTTCAGTTTAATGGGTATCAACCCTATTATTCATAAAATAAGAACATGGAATGGAATTTAAAATTACTGAATGATGAAAATTACTGAACTTTTATTCCTCAAATACCAGTCTAATGCTCTATTAACTAGTAAACCGTTTAATAAATGATGGCTGATATAAAAATTTGAATTTATCATAAAGTTATAAGCTTATTATAGGCACATACATGAGAAGAGATTAAAATGTTTTATACTTTTTTATTGGTTTTAGACTTTATTTATCCCTTATTTTTTTTTATAAAATCAAATAAGTATTTTTTAAAGAATAGAAGAAATTAATGATTATATAAAATTGAAATTATAAATAAAAATAAAGGAGTAATTCACTAAGTTTTTGACTTTAAAGTCTATTTTTAAATACTGGAAATAAAAAAAAATTATCTGATAAATTTATTCTTCTTTCTTTTTTATCAAATAAATAGAATACGTTCGATAAATGTAATATTTTATACTTACATTTTTAATTAACAACTAAACTAAAATATAATCTTCCGAATTGAAAAGGGATATGTTGAAAAAATAAACCTATTGTACTTACGAGATATTTCTCTTCATCTTCAAGCAAACTGTGATAATTTTAACATGCAATTCTGTTTTATTTCAAATACAGGTTGGAAAACTTTTTTATACATTTGTGTCATAAATTGAGCGTAATAAACTTTCACTTTTATTAATCAACTTATTTATTTCAGAGAAATTTCAGAAAATAAAAGATATTTGAGCTTATTGTTGAACTAGAGAATCAGTTGCAAAAGTATTTTAAAAGAAAAATGTAAAACCGTTTTTAGTTTTACTCATCAAGTTTTAAAATTGTTCATTAAAATTTAAAACATTTAATAGTGTAATGCAATAGCATGCTTCCGATACATAAAAACTAATAATGGATTTGCAAAGCTGAACTCATTTTACACATTAGTAATTTTTTCCGAAAACAATTTTGACAAAACATAAAGATTCCCAGATTATATTTCAATACATTGTCCTTTATTTCCCTATATTTATTTTCTTCTTTATAACGACTAGAGTCTAGTGGTAAATAAATAACATATATTAAATGAATAACTACTGCTCTTCTCTATACCTCTTACCAAGACTTTTATTTCTTTCTCAATGTCTCCATGGAGTCATTTTGAAGGAGGCATCATTGTCCAAGGGAAACATAAATAAGATCAATTAAGACCTACTAAGAGGATGATTATTTTTTCCTGCTTTAATAGTATGCAAAAAAGCTTTACAAAAAAAAAATCAAAGTTTAACCGCAATTTGTAGGGTTGCTTTTATTTATTTTGGAGTAACATGAGAAGGGGAGCTAGTGTTAATGACACAAAATCATCTCCTTCAGTTATTCGATCTTGTTTTTTATATTTTTTTATTACTGTGGGTTTTTTATTCCTACTTCGTGGCAAGCTTGTTGGATTTGTTCACCTAATTCAGGAATTAAATTAAATCTATTTGTAGTTCTTATCTTAAAGGTAAACAATTGTATACATTAGTGCGTTAATGAATTTCGCATAAATGTTTTCTGAGGAGTTTAAATGAAATTGCTTAGAATACTCATTATCAATCGTGAGTCTCAAAGGAGGTAGCTTTATATATACATAGTTTTTTTAAGGAAATATATTAGTCTAGGTATCCTATACAACTAAACAAATAAACATATATATAAGAATGAATTATTCAAAAAAATTTTATAGATATATATCTTATTTAGAATTTGTTTTAAAAAGGGTTAAAAAATATTTTAAATTTTCATGTTATAGAGTAAATAGGTTATAACTTCTTGAGAATTTAATTATATCAAACAAGTTGAATTATTATTACTTAATTGTGTTAATTATTCATTATATCTAATAATTTGATTAAAACATTTATGTAGAAAGAAAAAGTTTATTTCCAAAGTACACTCAAAGAAATGCGTTGTATTTGAAATGGTTTATATATCTTTATATATAAAAATCTTCTGTGCGTGTGTATGTAACTAAACTGCTCCTAAACGGCTGAACCGATTTTGATGAAATTTTTTGTGTGGGTTAAAGTGGATTCGAGAATGGTTTAGAATCGCAATAAGTTAAAAAGATATTAATTAAAAATATTCAAAACATACAACTCAACATTCACCTGCATCGTTGTAACAACGTTATTGTTATAAAAATGACGTAAGTTGATATCGAAAATCAGTTTTCAGCCAAACTGGCCAAACCGGGTCTTTATTGTAACAAAAATGCGGAGCAACCATGCTTTTTAGCATTTTTAATTAATTTATTTTCAAATAATCTTTATATATGTAATTCTTCTGTGTGTGTGTATGTGACTGAATTCTTAAATGGCTGGACCGATTTTGATGACATTTTTTTGGGTGGGTTCAAGTGGATTAGAGAATGGTTTACATTCACAATTCTGTCCAATATCACAATTAGTTAAAAAGATATTAATGAAAAACTTTGAAATGCATAATTGTTTTACCCCTGTGTGCTATTTATTCTGCTAATGCACGGCAAGAAAAAAAAGAAAAGAAATGAAAGAAGAGAGGAGAATTTTCCGATAATTTCGACGTTTTCAAAACTGCAATCTAATTTTTCTATCATAATCAGAGAAAAATAATTACAGAATGGGAAAGATTATTCATTTCACCACGATATGGCATATATCTTTTTATATATAATTCTTCTGTGTGTGTGTACGTGACTGAACTCTTCCTAAACGGCTGGATCCATTTGGATATTTTTTGTGTGGGTTCAAGTGGATTCGAGAATGATAAAGATTCACAATTCGGTCCGATACCTGAATTCTTTAAATATGCGCCAAAATTATGTAAGGGCACGCGATTGTTCATAAAAAAAATCATGAGCAATATTCTTGAGGCCACTATTTTGAGCGGCAAACTTCAAGGTGAAGTTGTACTTCTACCACAGATCCCAATGATTCTTTCAGACTCACCTACCCATTCAAATGTTTGTAATTTCCTATTCACTTGGTATTTGCTATGACCATTAATAAATCACAAGATCAAACAATGACAATTTGTGGCTTAGATTTAGAAAACCCTTGCTTTTCTTACGGCCAATTATATGTTGCTTGTTCCAGAGTTGGAAAACCATTGAATTTATTAGTTTATACCCCTCAAGGATTAACCAAAAATATTGTACATCCAATAGCATTAGGATAAATTAAGTTTATGTACAATTTAATAAATATACCTGTTATATAAAATAGTTTGAGTCTTAACTTTTTCATCCTTAAATTAAAACAAGTTTAAGTTTTTATTCACACAGAGCCTCTACATTTAACTTCACTCATAGTATACACATACTCACACACTATCGATTGATTGAATTGTGATAACCGTACATGTAATGACGTTAGATATTGTAATAACTTTTTAATATAAATTTTACTCAAAACGGTCCAGATTGTTAAAGCTTATTCATAAAAATTTGGAATTTTTGAATTTAAGATGTGTGTACAGGACAACGTTTGTCGGGTCCACTAGTATATATATATATATAAATAGCTTTCTCATTTTTTATTTATTGATCTATTATTCAATATTATTTTTAAAACGATATTTTTCAATTTTTGTATGCTAAATATTAAATCATAAGCATATTTATTGCAAAATTGGTATTATCACACACAAATCTATTAATTAAATTATAGGATAAAATATTTAAGAAAATCGAATAGAAGAAGAAGAATATGGAAGAAGAATATATTCAATGTATCGTGTTTATCAAAGGAGCCTACAAAAGTATATAATGAGTCTTTAACTATAAATAATTTTTTAAAAAAAAAAAATGAAAATGTAATGCATACATGTATAGCAAATATGCCAATAATTTTAGATTGTTGGCATTATTTCTTCTTATAAATAAAACAGAATACATTGATTTACTGAGACAAAATTTATTAAAAATTTTAAAATTTTGATTTAATTTTTTTTATTTATTTCTACAGTTTACAATTATATAAGTAGTGCTTTTAATTTTTTCGGTTTTACAACCTTGTGTATTTTTCACCTTTAAAAGAAGAGGAAATATAACAGAATGAGAATCCATATTTTTAAAAATATTTTAGAGCAAAAAAAAGTTATTAAAAATCTTCTCTTTTGTTAAAACACCTCTTTTGTTAAACATAAGCAATAATAAATTTTGGTAATTAATCGCAGGTCAGTTTTGTTCACGATTTTTCAATTTAGATATATGGAGTCCAATATATTTTTACACATGTCTTTGAGTTTTTATTACTTTATTGTGTGTCTTAAAACATTTTTAAAAACATAAACAAATAATTAAGCTGAAGATAAAATGTAAAACTTGCATCCGTTTTTTTTTTATCGATTTATATCAAAGTCTTTGAAACAGTTAAAACCTTAAAAATGAATTTTTAATTCATTGCGCTCAAAAATTTATTAAAGTTCATAATTTGTAAATTATGAACAAAAGTTTTGTGCACTAAATGAAAAGTTTTGATTTAACTCGCGTTTCATATATTGTTTTCTTAAACAATGAAAAAGGTGCTTTTAAAAAACCGCGATAAATTCAAAATTTGTTGCAGACATCATTTTAATATTTGCCTTGAAACAGATACTTGGAAAATATTAAAATTACCTTTTCATATTAAAAAAGTTTTACACTTAAAAGTCCTCCAAATAAGATATTTTTGATTTAAAAATATCTCACATGCTTTTATATATAGGACATGTATGGGGGAAGTAATTTATAACAGGAACTGATATATTTTCTAAGAAAAACATATTTTTTAATTCGTAATTTATTCTATTCTCAAATTGTTAAAAATGCAATATTATTTTTACTTATATTTACGATTTATTTTTTTATGTTATTTATATTTATTATTTTGTATTATATTTTAATATGATTAATATTTTTTCGAGATTAAAGTAAAAAATAAATGTATCGCAGAGTTTCAGAGGCTTTACATTAGTATATTAAAGCACAAAGTGCCCTCTTTATGGAAATTGCCATTGAGAAATAAAAATAAATAAATCGTTAAGAACAAACACTCCTAAGATAAAATTTTCGAATACCTTCTTAATTATGCCTTCACAGTAAGGCATTCCCTCAGAAGCTTAAATATCTAAAAACTATTAATCTAAAAATATCTTCTTCGTAACTTGATTATTTACTTGTAAAAAAGACTGAGAATATATGAATAGAAGAGTTTCGTGATAACTTAATATAATATCAGTGGTAACGGCAGGATAAAATAAAAGTATAATTTTAAATTCAGCTAAGTTTATTTATGGAAGGAAAATTCTCTTTAGTTTGGTACAATAATAGTTTATTTTTTGCATAAATAAAAATGAATAGGGTTATTTTTATAATTATTCATACATATAAATAAAATATTTTTGAGTTCCTATGGTATCGCATGTGTGGTTTTATCTCTATATTGCGTTATATTGTTCTTTAATGTTAAAGAAAAAATATATTTTAGTTATAATAAATACGAGTATCTTTTGAACCTTTCTGACAATTTATGCAACGTTAATAAAGAACTTAATTATTTTTTTATCCTGACGATATTGTTGTATTGTTTTAATTTATATATGTAATCGGAAATGTGTTGAAAATAAAGTCAGAATATTCAGTATTAAAACTGCTAGATTTTCCCAAGAAAATTAAACTTTTTTTCCTTTTTTTACTTGCTGCTTACCTTGGTATACCTTGTGATAAAAACGAGACGTAAATGTCTCTTGATTTAATGCTAATCTTTTATTTCGATAGTATAACCGTACAATGTACAATCGAAATCAGAAAAATGAAAATGATCAATTATCAAATAAAAAATGTAACATACATTTCATCAACTTGTTTCCTTGACTGATAAATTATTTAAAACAATTATTTAAAAATATTTTTCAGATAATTTGTTTTATTATTTCTTAAGTGTTAGTTGTTCTAAATTTATAATTTTCTTTAATTTGTAAATTTTCAAATTCCTATAAATAAAAAAATATCATTTTGTTTGTTTTAATTTTGGTAAAGTATGCTTACACATTTCTAAACTGTACTCTTTATACATTTCATAACCCGATGAAATGCCCTGCTTGATTTATAAAAATTCTCAATCGAAAACAGATTTATAAAAAGAGGAATAAACTGTATAACCTTTTGTTTCTTAAAGGTTTTGAATTCTTTCTTTCGATATAGTGTATTTAAATTTTATTTGTATTTTATAAAATATTTGGATAACCAATTATTTTAATTATGTTTTTCAATTTCTGTTCTAAATCGAATTGTGCAATTATTATGAATAAAAATTTTCAACGAACTTCATGTACAGCACTTTTCTGAAATTCAAATTTGTATATACTACACTTTGCTTTATTTCGATTAAACTACATTTACTCTAAAAACAAAGTAAAAAAGATTTTTTCTTATATTTTATTAATATTATTCTTGAAAATTAGATATAATTATACTGTCCTTATTAAACACATGTGAACAATACTAAATCACATATAATTACAGCGATCTTAATAAGGTTATTATCCCTAATTTCTTTTATTTATTGTTTGAAGGTATAATAAGAATAACATTAAAAATAAAGAAACATAAATCTATAGACTCTTAGGATTTTATTAAAATATTCAGTATTTAGGGGTACATTTTACTTAGCAATACTAACTGAACTACTTAATTTCCATTGATTACCAGGTTTCTAAGTGAGTGCTTCTCAAGATTTCAAAATTGGCGACCCAATTTCCAGTCATAATTTTCATCGCGTCCCCTTCTTACAACAACTATGTATTGAATGCAAAAATAAAAAGTACTTCAACGCTAAAGCTTACAAGCACTTTAATTATAATCCACAAAAATTATCAAGATAAATATTAAGTTATGTACATAATTTTTGTATATGACAAGCCCTTATGGGAGTCATTAGTAATTACTAAACTTGTTTTTAATTTAATATTGATAAATTATCAAATATGTTTTGCACTACTGATACATTTGTAAGTATCTTATATCAGTGTGAATACGTATTTTATATTTTATTACGTCAGAATGTCTTTTGTTTTGCATTCTTTCAGTGAATTCACAACTATTTTAAATCATTTATTTTCGAATTTTCGATGTGGTTGCGTCTCCCACGTAGGGTTATCACACCCCCCTAAGGAGGCAGACTCCCCAATTTGAGAAATGGGGTTCTAAGCTAATCATTGATAAAAAAAACTGTAGGTTTACATATTTTTAACTTATAACTATTTTTTTATGAGAGCGTTGTTAGTTTATATGTAATAAATAAAATCACACCAAAAATTAAATTTTCATAAACATGGACATAGCTTTATCCTTTAGTTTTCAATAAAAAATAAAAAAAATTCTTCAGTTAATTTTACACTTTTTTCTAATACCTCAATCAAAAGAAAACAATGAGATGAAATAAAAGAACTAAAAAAAAAAAAAAAAAAACAAGACATGAACTAAAATATTAAGAAATAAATTAGATTTTCCTTTCCAGTTCTTTGTTACATAACTGGTATTAAAGTCCATGAAAGATCACAGTGACAGGTTCTAATCCATCAAAATTGCTTTCTCTGCTTGTCAGTAGTATTACAGATAAAATTTTAGTTCCTTTCTTCCTCCCTTTTTTTTCCCTTTTCTTTTCGTTAACTCTGAACCTCCCCAGATATGAAATTTCATCTGGAGTGACTTTAATGGAATAAGATCGGTTTATTGGCACTTGTATTGAAAAATCAAAGAATTAAAAATATTTCCGCTTGATGAAATTACTGTGAGCTTTAAAAAAATTTAAAGTTTCTTATAAAAGTTTTAAATGAGATAAATTAAGAGTTGAATAAAAGTTAATGGATTTGAGGGACCGATATTTCTTATCATTACGTTTACATCTTTTGAATAATTTCCAGTGATGGAAAATTTTAATATATATTTAGAAGTTTTTGTATAAGCGAGACGAGATAAAATGTGAACAGGTATTAAAATCCTCTGATTCATAAAATTTATTAAAGCATTATTTATGAATAACGTTTGTAAAATATTTTAGATCTGAAGTCATTAATTTTTTTTTCTTTTTTAGCATTTTAAGACAAATATTTTTCCTAAAGATTTTTAAGTATTGTTTGTAGGCAAATCAATATTATTGGAAGAATGAGACAACAAGGATCTTAAACAGAAAAACCATTCACCATTCATGCAATTACAGCGATAATAGTGCCTCTTTTTAACAAGTTGACTGTGTCGTCCCTGTTTGTGACCGAGCAACTATGTGTGTCACGGATATCGAGCCATGATGAGTATACTCATCAATCACAAAGTAAGTGTCACTGTTAAAGCATTGTATAATAAAATGGGTTTATTTTATAAAATTGACAATTTTATTACTAATACACATAAAAATAAAAGCACAAAAAATATTCAAAAATTTCATAAATCCTTACATAAAACAAACTAATTCATGGAAATACTACAAAAAACTTTTTTATACGTTGGATGGGGACCACATAAAAAAAGTCGCATTTATAAAATATGCCAATTATTTACGAAATTTATGGAAGAGTTTTTCCATAATAAAATAAATAATTAAATATTACAGATGGAAACATTTTAAAAACATATAGTTTCTCATTGTATATACGGATCAGTCTTTAAAATGCACATACATAACTCATCGTTGCTCATCGTAATCCAAAGTCCTGTAATGAATAAGTTCATAATCGCTTTCGTCACTTGAAGGTGTAATTTCAATAAATTTATTTTTTGGCAACATAAAGTAAAAGATAAATTTTTGTGACGAAGGATGAGTGGTCAGTTGCTTGTAAATGCCAAGATAACCAGCTATACATGATTGAAGCCCTTTTTGGAATTTTATACTCCTTTCTTAACTGGTATCTATTTTAAGAAAATGCTTTTCCTATTTGTTGGAAAGCTGGATCCCTGGATATTCTTATGCGCTCTCAAAGAATCTAGTTTCTTGTCGGTCTTCATAATTCATCAAATTATTGATAATGAGCACTGCCATTGAAAGTTTGGTCTTCAATCAAGCGTGGCTGCTGGAGCGTTGAGAGAAAGCAACTGAATGCGCATTGTCGGGAGGCTG
>BMAV01009618.1:189357-202174 GCA_019973955.1 Trichonephila inaurata madagascariensis | reverse complement strand
GGGGGGGCAGGACTCTAGGGGCCCAAGGCCTGACTTACGCTATATACATATTTACCCAATTTATAAAATAAAGGCAAAACCTGACTTTCAGGGGGGGGGTGATGGGGCCTTACATTCTCCGTTACACCACTGGTAAGCAGATAGAAAACATTACAGTGGAACCAAAGCCATTGAAATTCATACACTGCATTAAAAAATATCGCACAGAAAAAATCGCACGGTAAGGAAATCGCATAAAAAAAGACCGCACTAAAACAGGTTCGACTGTACTTATTTATTTTTCTAACATAAACAAACATGTAGGAGTTCTTATGGACATCTAATGAATTTTAATTACCGTCAACTTACAGACCAAACACACACTGATCTATTTCCTTCTTTACTGACAAAATATTTCCATTAGTCTTGATACTAAGGAAGATCTGGAGTAGGTGCTGAAAGGTTGCTCGCAGTCCTTTTAACAGGAAGCACATTCTTGCCTTTCCCACCCGAATAAAATAACTCTTCCTTAAGCAGCACATCATTGGACTGTTACTTTAATGTCAGCACATAGTTCTAACATCAAACAATTGACATTTACATCCTTCGATATCTAGGTAATTTCTTGCCAGCAGCTATCCATGGTCGACGTTACACTTCTGTCACATGGCTTGCCATGCCTAAATGAACCCTATTATAAATCGACTTTTCGACTTCTGCTCATTTTAGGCTATCTAAATACATTAGCATCGCACATAATTAAATTCCTTATGCGAACTTATACACTGTTTCAGCTGGTGTATACGGAAACGCATGAATTCATTTGGATTTTTTTCATATATTTTTATTTATTTATTTGTGTTACTCTGGCTTGACCTCAAAATATTCAGAACGTCTTGAAATTTGAGAATATGTTTTATTTTTCCCAAAATTGCAATTTAAAAGACAATGGTCACTATTTTTTACACATGTCGAGTATACTCGTTATGACACAAAATCCTGCTACTTCTCCATGACGAGTATACTCGTTATGACACAAAATCCTGCTACTTCTCTGTGACGAGTACACTCGTTATGACACAAAATCCTGCTACTTCTCCGTGACGAGTATACTCGTTATGACACAAAATTCTGCTACTTCTCCGTGACGAGTATACTCGTCAGTCACAATGTGTTAAGAAAGAAAATAAATCCCTTTCGAAGATGTACTTTTATTTAGTTAGCTTGAAAAGACTTTCTGGTTACAAATGAGCTAAAACTGTTACTTCCGAATATTCTCCCCTCTCACTGATAAATAAGACATTTCTATATTATCTTAGTAACTAGAATTTGAATATAACGAAAATATAATGGGTTCTGAAAGTGTGCATTGGCTTAAAAATAAAAATGGCTTTTTTGCCTTTGCTCTTTAGTTTCAATGAATTATTTCAGTTGACTTAACTTTAAGACAAATAAAGGGAATACATTTAAAATGCTTCGTCATATATCCTTGATAAGTCTTTAGTGAAAAATATCTTCTAAGGTGTTGTTTTTATTTCACAAGAAGGTAATTTTATATGTAAGTAAGCTATCGAAAATCACTTAATTTCTCTTTCCATGAAATATTATGGCTTAGTATCACTTTGCGTATGATATGAATGTATGAAGGTTTTTGTACTTTAAAAATTGCGGTCTTCGGAAATTTGTATCGCAAGTATTATGAAAGGGAATTTTTGTGCGCATAATACATTGGAATTGCTAATGCTGAGAAACAGCTTTTCGTGACAAGTCTATAAATAAGTTTTTTTTTTTAAATAATGTAAACAATAAATGAAAATACATTATAACATTACGCTATATCCATTTTAAGTTACATCGGTGCAAAAGTTTGTAATATTAATTCATTTAATTTTTCTATCGAATTATTTTTTATTTATAATGTGTTTACTAAGTGTTTTTTTTTTTTAAAAGTATATTTGTATCATTTTTTAGTTAACAATATTTAACAAACGACATATTAAACGGAAGTCTTTATAAGCAGTATATATATATACATATATATACTAAACATATACAGACAGACACACACGTACTCACACACACGCACTTTCACCACATACAACATATTTTAAAGCATATTAGATGACTAATAATTCTAATAATAACTTTAAAAACTCAGTTTAAGAATCATTGGGAAATGTTTTGATTAAAAAAATTATTTTAGTAAAAAATTTAAAATATTTGCACTTCACGATACTTTCGTAAAGTTCATGTACAATGCGTCAGATTGCGGAACTGTCACCGATTAATTTTTGTACTTTTTTTGTATTTTTTTTTTTTTTGCTTCCTGCTAAAATTTATTTAGTTCATGTTTTTAACTAATGTATAATAAAAGATTCATTGTTATATAAGGAAGAAAAAGAGAATGGATCAATAATTCTGCTTTGTTTATGATGGAGATCTATGTTTTAAATTATGTAAAAAATATGTAATCTACGTAATCTTTAAACATATTTTTGATAATATTAACAAACATAATTAAATATTCATGAAATTATGAAAAAAATAATATTTTTAATAAAACATTAGCTTATAATACAGGAAGAAAATAAATTTAATAACAAGAAATCATGCAGTATATAAGTATAGATTCTAATAAAAATGAATCTCATAAGAATAATTAAAGACGCGTGTTCTTTCACATTTTTATTTGAACAAAATTTTACTAAATAATGATACGTAAAACTACAATAGCACTAAATAAACGCTATTTCTAATGCTAATATATTACACTACGAAATCAAAACTACAATAGCACTAAATAAACGCTATTTCCAATGCTAATATATTACACTACGAAATCAAGAGAAAAATATTTATTTGATTTTTGTTCACAAAACTATCGATTCTGTAGTTTTTAAAATTTTGAATTATTGTTTTTACAATTATAAGAAATCAACAATTTCTGCACATGCAAATGTTGCCAATTATACAAATAATTTTTAATTTATTTTAAAATTAACTAAGCATTAAAACTTAAGACAAATGAAACATTTCATTTTCATCATATATTTAACATTAACATTCCATATATTTGATAAACACGTAAACGCATATGATTTTAACTCATTTTTCAATTAAAGATCTTGTTGTTATAAATTTTATATATCTGTATATTTTATAATTATAATAGTAAATAACAAGGAATATTTTATAGCTACCCTTTATTTAAATATTTATTTTGCTTTAATTTTTATTTATCTATTTTTAGAAAAAAAATAAGCATCAAATGTAGTTACTTTAATCTTCCTACTTGCATCCTCTCTTTTATACTGCAGGAAACGGGATACATACTCAGATAATTAAGGCAGAAACACTTTTTCCTCATACTACATATTAATGTAATTCAAGTTACATATATCAGCGATAAATATTTGTTTATGAAATTCCGCTTGATAGTGTGTATATGTGATCCAAGTATCTATAATATTCTGATCCAAACTAAGTGTGGAATCGGATCAGATTTCCTACTGAGGTGACGGCTCTATCCGCGATCTTCTTGCTAACAGTCCTCTTGGGGAAGTTTCGGTCCTTGAAAATTATTTTATTAGAAAGCTTCCTCCGAAGAAGAGAACGTGAACATGCAAATTAAGACTACTATATAAATTCTAGGCTTTCAGGTTAGGAAGGGAGAGATAGGGTAGACTTCTAGAGGAGCAGTGCTTAATAGAATTTAATGCGAGGCGTGGATATTTAATAATTGATAATTGTATTACTTAAGAGGACGATCTGTCACTTGAGATTGAAGCTAGATTTGGCAGCTAAAAAGGTGTTACTATTGAAGTGATGTAAGTGTCCTATTTAATTAAATTATTCTCATATATCAAGTACCTTTTAATATTTGAGACCCAATTTCCAATCATAACTTTCATCGCGCCCCCCTCCATACAACAACAATGTATTGAATTCAATAATATTATACTTTAACGCAAAAGCTACGATACGACTTTAACCTCTTAAGTGCCACCGGCGTATATAAACGTCTCACTCAACCAAAGCGTTAATTGCCCCTGACGTACATATACATCTTTCCAAAATACGATCTTCTCTGTGCTCTGCTATCCATAAAATTATTCCACAGGCTTTGAAATGCAATAAAAGGATTTTGATAGTGTTTGCAAATTATTTACTTAATTCAGAGCAGGTTTTACTTATTTATTCATTTTCACCCCCCCCCCCAATACCTCACATATGCGTGCCTACATGGAAAACCCTCGCATTGGGTAGCGAATTCAGTAACTTTTAATCGGCAGTTAAGGGATTAATTATAAACCATACAAGTTATCAAGATAAGTGTTAATTTTTGTAAAAATGTCATGTATGGTAAGTCAATCGGGTCAATGGTAATTTTTAAACTTGTTCTTAACTTAGTAAAGTTAAATTAATTATATAAAATATATTGTGCAGTACTGATACATTTATAAGTGCATTATATCAGTGCAAATGTGTATTTTATATTTTATTATGTCGGAATGTTTTATTTGTTTACTTTCCATAAATTAATATTTTTTTTAAATAATCTTTTGTTTTTGACTTTTCAATATGCTCGCGCCCGCCTTGTAGAGTTATCACGCTTCTTTAGGGCAGCGTGCCCAACAGTTTGAGAAACACTGGTGTACCACATTAATTCCTCACATATTTATTAATTGTGTGCATATCTTAACTTAGGTTGATAGAACTTGTGTTGTGGTTTGTGCAGTAAATAAATAAATGATTCTGAATAGGACTAGTCTTCCTTCCCTTTCTCAAATACCTTTAATAGTGGAGGTGAGACCTTTAAAGAATGATCTCCTTGCCATCTCTATAAGCTAAAATATCTTATATTTCTTAATTTGTTAAATATATTTCATTACCTATTAGGAGAGAATACAATTTAAGAATACACAGTACGATTCAATTGACCAAAATCGGTCAAAAAATCAAATTTAATTTTTTTTAGCCTAAATTATTCTTTATATACTTTTCTATAACCTCACAAAATGTGAAAGCTCTAACCTTAAAAAACGCAGAATTATGATAGATTTTACGTTCGTTTTTATTCACATCTCTATGGCAAATCAAAATTTTAAATTGACATATCTCAGAAAGATTAAATAACTAGTTTGTCTTCATTTAAAATGCTAAGGCTTTTTATCTGTTGAGCCTACTGCTTTGATTTTTTTTTACCAATTGCTAATGGTACATGTAGCAAAAGTTGGTATGCACTTTTGAATCAAAGCAATATTTATTTTTTTAAAAAATAATTGAACTCAGAATTAATACATTTTTTAAGGAATTTTCAATAGACATTCATAAAAAGAATTATTGTATGAATACCCATCATGTTAAAGCAAAACCCATACCAACTTTTATTATACATAGTTTGACGTACTTGTAAATCAAATGTCATGCGTGTACATAAATTTTGTAAGAGGAGTAGCATTTTAAAATCACAAATTTTAAGTGTTTTCAGTAAAATATTAAATGGCTAGCTTTTTATGAAATTTTGAGCAAAAATCTGTTTAACATAGTATACATACATAGGAGGCAACCAAAAAAAATTTAAAAAATCCTTAAATTAAAAATTTTTGCGTATAAATCGTACCATGTTCCCTTAAATATTTGAAAGCTTTAACAACAGACATTTTTTAAAACACTTTCATAAATTCTGAAGTCTGCCATGCAACGTTTAACGCTTTCTAAATTAGCATAAATGATCGGCAAGCACTGAAAGTTTAAATTCTGTAGAGACTTGTTATGAATATAAAGGTTCAGACGTATCGAAAATTATGCTAATAAGAAGTCTACAGAATAGAGTGGTTTATTAGAAGAATTTAACCTACAGAAACAAGAGACTAAAAATAAATTTTGACTCCTATTTTTAAAATTTAACGCAACGATGGATATAATATGCAAACAACAACCATCAATTTAGTGAGCACAAAAATGCTAAAAAAAACCTCCACCTAAATACTTCTCACTGTATGAAAAATTACACAGTCTATTAAATTTGTGCTAAAAGTAAAGGTTTAAAAGTGTGCGTTAAATATTCCCAGTTTAAAGATATGTATGTATCATAAAGTATGTGTAATGTTCCAGAAAAGTTAAAATGCTTAAAAAATTATGCTGCATTTGCATTTATAGATATAAGTTCCAAGTAGTGGAAATCCGTTCGTTTTATTCTAAAAGAAAAGTTCGGTATTTACATAAAATGTCAACCTAGTGTGAACTAATATTTTAGATGGTTAAAAGGATTTGCAATAACAACAAACATGAATATATTTTACAACAGGAATGAATTGATTATTTAAAATTAAGCATTTCTAGAACTATTGTAGATTTATGAAGGTATTTCATTTAATCAGCACCTTCAGCATGAAATAAGTTTAAAATATATTATTTTTTTTCAAAATTAGACTGTATTTTCAAACTTTAACCTTTTCAGAAATATAATACATTTCTAGATTAGAAATATAAAGATGATTTTAATAATGTCTCAGGTATAAATTAAGTTTAAAATATAATTTCATTTCAAAGTTGTCTAATATTTAGATTACATTACGAAACGACAGCGAAAATATAAAAAGAGATGGTACGTAGAAAAATACATCGTAATCTCAAGTTTTAGATATAAGAGCTAATCATAACCCTTGAAAGAATACGCATCTCATAAAGCAGTTTTTATTGATCTTAAACATGTGCAAAACCCTTCTCAGAATATTAAAATGATAAAAATTTCAAATCAGCTGGTCTTATCATTAGGCAGCAATTGCACATTGGATATTGGCATCGGTGAAATACATCACTTCCTAGTGACATTGAATACTTTTAGAAGTCAGTATAAGACATTATGATAATACGTAACCTTTCATGAAATATATTCTTCAGGCATTTTTTAATTGACGATCTAGAAGCGCAATATTTTTGGGTGCACATTGGCCATGATCCATAAAATATTTAATTGCTGAAAGATCTGCACCTTATTAGTTACAAAATCGTATCAATAGAATGGAAGCAATCCATTGACAGTCTTCTAGAGTGATATCATGTTTGGCTAACATCTCAGATTGCTAATTTTCTAGATTTCGTCATGTTTAGCTTCGAGCAGATGGCCCTTTGTTCCATGTGTAGAGAGGCAAGGGTTAGCAGCCCCAATCAGTCTGTGTTTTACAAATACATTCGGTTGTTACTAATAGTGTGATGATATGATCTGTTACTCTAGTAAATCGCCTTTACCTTGTCTGGCTTGGCCATCAGGTCGTTCTCAAATCGAATATGTATTAACCCTTTAACACTAGATTGCCCAAAGGAAGTTATTTTGATTGCTTTTTAATTTCAATTATAGAAAAAAATTACATATATAATGAACAATTTCTCAGAATATTTTTAGAATGTATTTTTTTTCCAAGTGAAGAATTTTTTTTAATGTTAATATTTACTAATAACCTGTTATGTAATTGTTAATAATATAAAAAAATATTAAAAATTAATTTTAAACAAATTTTTTTACACATTAGTCATTTTTTCACAATGCAGTCATTTTGACTGCTTTTGGGCAATATACTAAGTTTCAGTCTTTCTAGTGTTAAGTGCTTCCGGCTTATATATATATGTCTCACTGAGACAGTGGGGTACCTACCCCGGATGTATATATACGTCTTTACGCAGTACGATCTTTTGTCTGCACTGATATCAGTAAAATTATTCCAAATGCTTTGAAATGTAATAAAATGACCTTCACAGTGTTTGCGAAGGATTTACTTATTTCGGAGAACGATTTGCTTACTTATTCCTTTTCCTTTCTCCCAAGTACACACTGCGTCAAATAAGTTTTAAGACTCGTCCTAGAGCACAGGTTCTAATGGCACTATAAGTGTAAATGCTAGTGTACCATAATGTCCTTGGTCAACGCAGTGGAAGACCAATTTCATCTAGGACACCCAAAATTATTGAGAAAGTACGAAGTACCACGCAAAAGATCATTGTATGTAACTAAGATTGATGGGAGACTATTAAAGCACTGACAAATAAACGATTCGAGCCATCTTGCATGAAGATTTGGGCAAAATGAAAGTGTGTGCTAAATTTACTCCCCACACTTTAACCCCTGAACAAAAAGCAATGATAAGTGCACATTGCAGAGACATCATTTCAGTCACTGAAAACGATCCAAACCTCTTGAAGCTCATTGTAAAAGATTATGGATTCTGGTACTTTCAATATGATTCTGAGATAAAGTGATAAAGTGCGGAATGGATGCCACAAAATTCAACGCAAGCTAAAAAATCAAGGAAAGTTCAATCCAAAATCAAAACAATGTTCGTTACATTCTTCGACAGTAATGGTATTATCCGCAAAGAATTTGTTCCAATTAGACAAACAGTTACAGGTCAGTAAGCTGTTTTAAAGCTTTTGATGGTCAAAATTTGTCGCATTTGTCCAGAGCATCGGACTGAAACCAGTTGGTGTTTGTGTTTGTTGCACGACAATGCATCCAGTCACATCTCCCTTATTGTTCATCGATTTTTGGCAAAAAAAAAAAAAATATAATAATGTCTGTATGTTGAGCATCCGCTGTATACACTTGATACCCTGTTATTACTCCGTATTCCCACAACTTAAAATAACGTTAAAAAAGGTGTTATTTTGAGGATATTTCGACCATACAAAAGTAGCTTCGACGCATGCTTTTCAGGTCATTCCGCAAAATGATATACAACATACGTCCGATTCCTTAATAAATCACTGTAACAAATGCATTGAAACCGACGGGTCTTATTTAAATAAAATACAAAACTGGAATTAATTTATTGTTTCCATTTCTTTTTATAGACCCAGTCTTAAAACTTATTTGATGCACTGTCTACACCGCATGCACGCACTTACGTGAAAAACTGTGATACTGGGGAGTGAACCGCGTAACTTTTATTTGACAGTTAAGGAGTTAAGTAGAGTAAGTCATAGAATCATTTACTCCAAAACGTCATTGACCTGGATCAACGACTGATGAATGTTTGGTAGAAGGGATCACAAGATGAATTAGGTATCCTTATCAATTCTTACATCGATTTTGTGTTCGAGCATACATCATTGACCGGTGGAGTGAGTGCATCGATAACTGATTTAAACATTTAATGAAATTTTAAGGCATTGATGAGTCGTCTTTGAGTTGTTAATCACTTTATTATATATCTGTGGGTTCTAAAAATCTTAAATCTCAATAAAAAAATAATTTTCTTTATGGTGATTTTTTTTCCCGCATTGGTTTAATTTACGAAATTTGTTTTTGAAATGTATATATTATCACAATTACGTCTATAAATTTCTCTTCTTATTTTTTCATTGTCTATTTGAATTAAAACTAATTATCCAGTTATTTATCCAGTCTATTTTAAATTCCCATATTACTAAGTAAATAATTGTTATTTGTGCTTAATTAAGAGGCAAAATAATATTATAATATATTAATATTTCACAAAAGGAGAACATTTAAAAAAAAGATTATTCTAAGTTAATTTTTTGCCGAAATATTGTATTTAAATAATTCTTTTTGTCCCAATGTCCTTAAAACAGTTTTATACATGTATTTTAATCTAAGGGACACTAAATATCATGAAAATAATCCATTTATGCGCTTTTCTAAAATCACGGTTCCGAACGTAGTCGATACCTTAAAAAGATTAAAATAATTTATCAGAAAAAGACATAAATAAAAGTTTGAAACGAAAAGTAAATAGTGTAACTAAAAATATTAAAGTCTATTATTAAAAACTAACATGATACACTAAGCAGTACAATTCATCATCAACTTTTTTTAACATTATTTTTTTTTATTCGGAAAATAAAATATTCATTTTTGGAATCTAGAATTTAAATTTCTTTCAAGAGATATATAAAATTAAGCAATTTTATGCAAACGATACACAAACATATGTAATTTAATAAAACTGCAAGAGTTAAAACATGTAACTTTTTTTACTGTGGGAATAAAAATTTCCCGAGTGGTTTAAGTTTATTACAATTGTATCATTTTCTCTTATTAAAAAAAGCATACATGAAAGAGAAATTTTTTTACACTTTTTAATCTATCCTTCAAACTATGCTGCTGTATAGACGAGATTCGTTCATCTAGTAAGTAACCAAAAAAAAAGTGTTTTTATTAATTCTAGAGACTCTTTTTTTAAGCACTTTTTTTGAGAAAAAATTCTTCCTTTAAGGAATTTCGAGTAGAGACTGGTTATGATAGTTAAAATACGAAAAAAGCTACTTTAAAAAAATTCTTTTCTAAAAGTGAAACCTTCAAAGTGCAAGTATTTTGAAAAGTAATATTTCCGATAAAGAGTTCCATAAATTATTTAGTTAATTTTAATTGTAGAGTTTATGAGTATTTAGGATATGTAGAAAAGGAGCAAAGTCATTCATTTGAAAACACGTAAATGGTTAATGAGTAATGAGTTCATACAGACAAAGTTTTATAATCTGTGTAGCTTTCTAATAAATTTGATCAAATTTTGTTTTAAGAAATTTGTGCTACATACTCATGAGCTATCGATATATCGATAGCTCATACATATATATATCAATATATGAGGAAAAATATTTATCATTTCTCAAAATAGTATAAGAAAAGTTTAAAAATACATGTGTGCATTAAATGTGTCTATTCTTTACAATTAATAATTGACTAAAATTTAATATGTTGTTTCTCTTTCTATCCTTTGTTAGCGAATTTTATCATTTTGCTTCATTTCGATGCTCTGTTCAAACAATTTTAAAACTGGATAAGTAATTCGTATGTTAAAGTAAGGTCTTAAAAATTTTGGGTTATTGAAAAACAATGTAACAAAGCGCTTTTTTTCATTATGCATTTTTAATTAAATTTTATTCATGTCTGAAAAAGTTCATAAAAGTAAATATTCCTTTTTATGGGGGCACAGTAAGATTCAATTGACACAAATCGGTCAAAAAATCAAATTTAATTTTTTTAGCCTATATTCTTTTTTATATTCTTTTCTATACTCTCACAAAATTTGAGGGCTCTAAGTTTAAAAAAACGAAGAGTTGTGATAACTTGCACATTTGTTTTTATTTTCTCATTCCAATGGCAAATCAAACCTTTAAACTGAATTATTTTAGAAAGAAAAAAATAACTAGTTTGCCTTCATTTAAATTTTTAAGACTTTTTTTTTCCTGTTGTGCCTAATACTTTGACATTTTTATCACTTGTTGCTAAGAGTACATGGAACACAAAAGTGGGTATGCATTTTTCCATCAAGGTAATATTTACTTTTTAAAACAATAATTGATCTTTTAAAATTTACACATTTTTTTAAGAAATTTCAATAAGTATTCATAAAAAGAAGTATTGTACGAATACCAATCATTTTTTATCACAGAACACATACCATACTTTGTTGTACATAGCTTGATGTTCTTGTAAATTAGATTTTATATATGTACGACTATTTTTGTAGGAGGAGTAGCATTTTAAAATAACTTCGAAAATTTCAAGACTTTTCCCCTTAAAATTTAAATAGTTAGCTTTTTTATGAAATTTTGAGCACAAAATCTGTTTTACATCATACACACACATAGGAGGCAACCAAAAAATTATGAAAATCATTAAATTGAATTTTTTGTGTAAAAAAATCGTACCATCTCCTCTTAATTAAAGAGTTTAAATAAATATATTCTCATACTTTGTCTACATAATTTTATGAAATTAAAATTAGAATTAATAAAAATTACAAAAATTAAAGCTCACCTGTTCATAAAGATTTTTTGTATAGTTATTTAAAACACACAATCTAAGCATATGTTTTTTAAAAATTTAAACACAATCTTTGGCTGAAAGGCATCATTTATCATTAATAACGAATTAAAGTCATAAATAAATTCATGTGAATTTTGTTTACTCTTTAGGAATTAAATTGGTGAAAAAAACCTCTCCTTACAAGAATTTCAGTACACTAGAAAATTTCATACTGGGAATTAATTCAACATAAATTTTTAGTGAAGTGGTTATGAGCTGAGAATATATTTTTTGGAAGGAATTTAAATATTAATGAAATGTTTAGCAAGTTTAAAGTCCCCGTTAAACTTGTATAGATGTATGGTAATAATGAAATGTACACTCATGGACAAAACAATTAGCGCTCCAAGAAATAATTGCTGGATCGTAATGAAACTTAGCATGAAGATACAAGTCAGGGAGATATGCAAATGATTAGAAATTCATCGTGATTGCGCGTTACGTATAGCCGTTAGAGGGCGTTTAACGTGGTTCTCTGTGGAGTATAAAACAGGTAACCAAAGCTTGTTTGAATAGATTACAAGGAAAGAACTGAGGAAGACATGTCATTACACCGTTTCCGAAGACAATATGAGCAGCAATCGCAGTTTGAGATGGGGAGAATCATTGGGGCATGGTGGAAGCTGGGAGGTCAGTAGATCGTCAATTAGGCCGCTCTGATTGTGTTGTGAGGAGGTGTTGGGACCAGTAGATCCGAGAGATGTCATTTACACGAAGGCCAGGCTCAAGATGCCTTTGACAGACCAGTCGTCAAGAAGACCCCCACATCGTAAGAAATGCACGCGTACAAACAACTGCTTCACCAGCTGCCATCCAGGCACACGTAGCACCTTCACAAGGGGTACCTGTGTCTTCTTGAACCATATGATGGTGCCTGGCTGGAGGACATTTAGGATCGCGGCGCCCATTACGTGTGCTACCCTTTAAACCCACCCATCGACGCCTCCATTTGTAGTGGTGCCACGCATGAGGAAACTGGACTGCAGTGGAATGGAACCAGGTCGTCTT